>JAQGCC010006446.1:0-10220 GCA_034698905.1 Xestoiulus laeticollis
TTGTGAACTGCAGCGCCATGTTGCCGATAGGCTGTGACGTCAGCCGCCATCACGCCATCCGGCGCCGCGCTAGTTGGCAATTGGGAACAGGCCTTTACTGTGACAAAATCGTTTTTGTGAATCCTTTACTGGCATTTTTCTGTAAAGTGTTATAGCAAATTTACCAGTGCAGTGAGTGAGGGACACTAGTGACTTTAGTGCTTAGTCCCCTGTGATACAAAAACATACCCTGGTTTTCAAATGGGATCGGAAGCCAAGATCGACAAGTTAAGCCGCAGCAACAATGACACATTGCGTATTCATATGAGATGCGTTCCCAACATTGCCAAATTGTGGGGCATTGTCTCTGGGGTTAAATTGCGGCCCGCGGATGACCCCACCGACGCCGCATCAATTGCAGTGGTAGAAGCGGCCCAAACTACATGGGATGAAAAGGACAGTGAAGCAGTATCTCGCCTCCTTCTGGCCATCTCTGCCAGTGAGCTGAAGCAGGCTCAAAGCCTCAACAGCTCGCAGGAGATTTGGCAAAAGTTGGAGGCAATCTATGCCGACCGGACTCTGGTCGGTAAGATGACATTGCTCCGTGACCATTTTACATCAAAACTGCTGGAGAAGGGTGACCCTAAGGGGTTTCTGGACAGCTTCTTTGATCGTGAAGAGAAACTGACCCATTATGGACTCATCCTAGCGGAGGACGTCTACGCGATGCTTCTTATCTTTGCACTACCAAAGTCTTACAGCAACCTCGTGTGTGCCATGGAGTCTTGGGATGAATTGCCAAAACTAGATGACATCCGGCTGAAAATCCTTCATCAGGCAAAGATGTGCCACATCCATCAGGGTGATGGTGGAAATGGTGGTTCTTTAAGTGGATCGGCTGACAGGAGTGCCATGCTTGCGGGAAAGACAACATCTAAGAAAAAGAAGAAATCTGCTCCGACGAGCCAGCCGACTGTTCCGCATCCCAAGCCTTAGCCGAAGGCCAAACCGAAGAGCGCAGCGGGAAAAGCTCTTTTTGCGTGCTTCAAATGTTTGCAACCCGAACATCGCATTGCTGACTGCCCGGAAATGAAAGCAATGTTTGCGGCGAATGCAAACAATGGTGCTGCTGGAGGATCAGCTTGTGTTTCTACTGACACGGTCGTTGCTATGTCTCTTTCAAATGGATCCAGGGATGCCTTGCTCTTGGGTAGCGGAGCGACGTCTCACATGACAGCTTATCGGGATACACTGAAGAACTTCACCCCAAAATAAGGAACATTGTGCCTGGCGAGCTAGGACACTATTTCAGTTCTGGGCCGTGGAGATTTTGAATTTAAAGCAAATGTAGAACGCAAAATTTTTTCCATCTCAGTGAGTGACGTCCTCCACCTCCCTGGTCTATGGACAAATTTACCATCTGTAGTGCGGATCACGGAGAAAGGAAACTGTGAACTTCAACTCCAAGGGCGCGACGGTGACAAACAAGGACGGACTTGAGATGATGTTCATCCCCAGATGAGGGAACCTTTATGTGTATGAGAAATCCTCTAGAGAGAGCAAAAACCAGGCGTCCATTGCCGTACCGGAAGGTGCTGGTACGTCTTGTTAGCTCTGGCACAAACGTTTCGGCCATCTGTCAATGGGTCGTACTGGGACTCGAGTTTTAGAAACCACAGAAGATGGATCCCTGCAGCATCTGCGTGGCCGGGAAGGGAAGTAAGAGTCAATCCTTTCCCAACGTTGGGCCACAAACTGTCAAAATCGAAATTGGAAATCGTTCATACAGACCTGCGCGACCCGATGCGAATGAAATCGCTTGGTGATCGTTTTTACTTCACGACTTTTATCGACGACTGCACTCGCTATTGCGAGTTGGTACTTCTGGAGCACAAAAGTGAAGTGCTCGACTCCTTCATCAATTTCAAGGCCAGGGCCGAAAATTAAGTCGAAGCATCAAATTATGTGCTTGCAATTAGACGATGGGGGCGAATATATTAACGCCGCTTTTGACATTTTCTTAAAAGGGTCTAGGATTGAGAGGAGGACGAGTGCTCCCTTCACTCCACAGCAAAATGGCGTCGCGGAAAGGAAAAACAGGACACTGATGGAAATGGTGCAATGCCTACTCTTGCAGTCTGGATTCCCTCATTCATTTTGGGGTAAGGTAATCCGTACAGCAAACTACATTCCCATATTAAAAAAAAAAATATGTTGGCAATATATTTTTTTACATATATTGGAAATATCCCAAAATTGGTTGTATCACACATATGAATAATAAACTGAAAATATGTGATGAATATGTTGAAAATATGTGATGAATATAGTTGTAATATATTTTCACAACACAATAGCTGTACATTACTAAAACACATTTTTATTGCAGTGCAACCTATGTATTATTGCAGTGCCACCTATAGGTACATGCCAAGGTTTTTTTTCTGAAAATAAACCAAAGCTCTAGTGAACCTGGAACCTACAACCTACACCCTGAAACCTAGCACCTTACTGTCTTTGATACTGAAATTAACTACAAAGTTGTTTCTAATAGTTAATAAATAGGAATGTGAGATAGGCTTAAGGTCATGTTCTACAACAGCTGCACCTACTAATAGAGTAAAAATTCTAGTGCATAATTTTAGCTAGAAATCGGACAGTGCCCCAACAAATAAGTGTGGATAATGGTTGTTTATTTGTATACAAATCAATAAATAATGTTGATAGCCACTGGATAATAACCCTAATTAAATTAATAATCTACATGACTGAAAGCAAGTAAATATAATATTTATTGTTTTTAATGGGTAACGTTGATATTACATGTATATGTGCTGCACCATGAAGGTTAATAGTTGGGAATGTGTGTTTATATATTTGAAACATCTGAACATAGTGTGCAAATTTTTGAATCTTCATTAAACTTGCTGGTTGTAGATAATTTATATCTTTTGTAATAATAAAAATAAACTAAAATGAAGAATATAGAATATTTGTACAATTTTCATAAATATCTAACTTCTACATGTATTCAAACAAAATTGTAAAAGTAATAGTGTAATTAATGTAATTAATTAATATTTTTGTATTCTTAGCACAAAATATTGAAGGAAATATATTTAAATAATATTATGAATAAAATATTCTGTGAAAATATATTTAAGAAAATGTATCTTAGAAATATATGAATAATATATTTTAAGAAAATATATTTAGTGCAAAATATATTTGTAGTATATATTGTTTTGCAACAATATATTGGAAATATATTGACAGTATAACCCAATATATTTTTAATATATTGTCAACATACTCATTTTCCATATGGGTTTGCAGTCGGTGCATCTCCAGAACACTTGTAGAAAAGACACCATATGGACTATAATTTGGAGAGAAGCCCACAGTTTTTCACTGTTGACGTTTTGGTGAGCGTGACATGGTACTGCTAAAGCGCCCTGGACAGAGTAAGCTAGCAGTGAAGGCCGAAGAGATGATCTTTTAGGCTACAGTGGCACAGCTAAAGCCTGGCGTTTCTTGTACCCAAGTACGGGCCACATTCATAACTCCCAGGATATGGAGTTTCTTGGCCGTTATGCCAAGAAACTCCATATCCGGCTTGGCCGTTATTGGAAATTCAGAGCCTACGGCCAAGTTGGATGAGACTGTGGATTTCTGGCTGCCAAGTGTAACAGCAAAAATGAACCACTAAGACCAGCAAATTCAACTCTGCCAGTCCTGGCGGTTCAAGAGGAGGACGCCACGCTGCGGCTACGCAGTGTGCTACGCAAATCTTACCGCAATCATAGGTGAACCCTCACCAAACGCGGACATGCACGGGATCATTTATTCGGCTGAACCCAAAATACCATCAAGTATCGTGGGACAGCGTTGCCCCTACAAATTCGCAACATGAGCAGACTCTGGCACCAAAGCTTGCTTCCAAAAGCAAAGGTGGCTTTGGTACTGAAAGCGTTAACGGATGTCCCAGCAAAGGAAAACATCCAAATCACAGTGCCATCGACGAGCTGATGCCATGAGCGCAGACACAAGCCTAGGAGCGAGGAATACTCACTTCAAGGCGATGAAGCAGTGGAACCAGGTGATCCCATCTCAGTGGAGAATGCCAAATACTGCTAAATGGCAGGTTGCCATTAAGAAGAATATCTGGCCCAAATCTTCCAAACCAAATTCCTGGCAAATGGGATGGTCAAGGCTACAACACAAATCCCAGGTCTGGATTACGATGAGACATACTCTCCAGTCGTACGCTCTGCTTCAATCCGTGCCATGATGGAAGCGTCCCCGAATGAAAAATTGATAGTGCATTAGATGGACGTCACCGCGGCATACCTAAATGGTGAAATTTTGCAGAACCTCTAAATGGAAGTCCCTGATAGCCTCCGCGCCGTGTTAGCGCAAATCATCCATGAGAAGGGTGATCTATCCGAGAAAGCCAAGGGATGGCTTGCTAAACTCGGAAATGGTGAAAACAAAGTCTGCAGGGTCTTAAAATATCTATATGGCTTAAAGCAATCAGTGCGGCAGTGGTTCAAGAATTTGGATCATGAACTGCAGCGGATGCGCCTCAAACCAACTGATGCGGATCCCTGCATCTACGTTTATCGAATGCAGGACCAGGACATCATTGTCAGCATTTATGTTGACAATATAATCATTGCGATGAAAAACGATGCCTGGATGAGGCAAGTCAAGTCCAGCTTGTCTGAACTATTCGAGATGAAAGATCTGGGACCACTCAACTACTGTTTGGGCATCGAGTTCAGTCAAGACCCGGTTAAAAATGTGATCGGATCGGTCAAACCAAATATGCGGAAAAGGTGCTCCAGCGCTTCGGAATGAGCTCTCGAGGACGGCTGCATAGACATTCGGTACATGGCTACCGAAGACATGCCAGTTGACCTGTTAATCAAAGGACTTTTTGGCCTTGCACAATAATGGTGTACTCGCCGCTTAGGGTTATGTGAACCACCAAGAGCTGAACAAAACTAAGCAAAATCATCGAATGTCTCTTTAAGTGGAGGTGTTGCTTTAAGTGTAATTCACCGTTCTTGATGGTGGTTAACCATGCCCTCTTGGCAATTGTTTTTTGTGTGCCGCCACCCTGTGTGTCGCTGCGTGGGCGGGAATCCCTGGGGGCTTCATTTTGGCTGATGCAACATGCTGTGAGGGAGGTGTTGACACTGGGGCATTTTGCCATCTGGTAATTTGGCGTAACACACCGCAGCAGAGATTAGCTGATGTGCAGTAACTTGGGATCCCACTGACGTCAGTAGGTGGGCTCTTTTAAACTGCCATAGGGTCATGACTGTGGCGTCGGCTTACGTTGACGTCACGGCCGGAAGTGGATCTTGGCTGACGGCTCGGAAGCGGATCTCGGCTGCCGGCTAAAAAAAATGAACATTCTTTCTCTCTTACCTTTCGGACCTCCCCTGAGCAGGACGTGTCCGAAAGAGTGCACGCATTTTTTACCTTTGAATTTAAATTTTGATTAGCTTAATTGCATAAAAGTTAATGTAAACAAGTATGGTAATTAACATAAATAAACCTGAGGTACACTTCAACAGATTCCAGAGTGAATTACTAAATTGGTGACCCGGACGTAATCTCAACACGGATTATTCTGCAACATTTCTAAGACATCTTAGAGCAACGATGCCAAAACAACATGCCTAAAACAACAGAACGGTAAAAAACTTTTAATTTACAATCTTACCAAGTTTCATGGTGGTTAGAAGAGAGCTTCCTGAGCTATGTGTTGGCATCTTCTTCCCGATTTCCGTGGCCATTGTCTCCGGGACGGCATAACTTCACTCTCGGCTCGCGGTTACATTGCTAAGGATGCGTTGCTGGCTCTGCGCGTCATCAACGACGACCACTGTGCTGCTGACCTTCTCTGCGAGTTCCCCGAGATATCCCAGTCCTGGGCCCCAGGGGAGGTCAATCATTCTGTCATCCATCACATCAAGACGACTGGCCCACCTGTGTTTGCAAGACCTCATCGTTTACCTCTTGACCGCCTCCGCTTGGCCAAAGCCGAGTTTGACACCATGCTGACGCAGGGAATATGCCGCCCGTCGGAAAGCCAGTGGGCGAGCCCGCTCCACATAGTGCCTCCACATAGTGCCACATGCGGCGACTACCGCCGCCTTAATGCCGTGACGATACCGGACTGCTACCCCGTTCCGCATATCCAAGACTGTGCCCAAAACCTCGCGGGCTGCACAGTTTTTAGCTCCATCGACTTGGTGCGGGCATTTAACCAAATCCTTGTCGCGGAAGCTGACATTTTCAAAACTGCTGTCATAACCCCGTTTGACCTCTTCGAGTTTCCACTCATGCCGTTCGGGCTGAGTAACGCCGCGCAGACATTTCAGACATTCTGCGACTTCAACTTCTGCTAAAAGTACCCCGACGACATACTCGTGGCGTCAAAGTTTCTCGCTGAACATCGCAAACAGCTGCGAATGTTGTTTCAGCGCCTCCAACAGTACGGCATGGTAATAAATCCATCAAAATGCGTTTTTGGCAAGTCTTCAGTCTCCTTCCTTGGGTACACCGTCACTGCTGACGGTCTCACGCCCCTCGCCAGCAAGGTGACAGCCATCAATGACTTCCCTGAGCCTGCGACAATCAAGCAGTTGCGTCAGTTCCTGGGGATGATCAACTTCTACCGCCAATTCGTGCCCCATGCGGTACACATACAGGCCAGTCTCAATGACTTCCTGCGTGGCAGTAAGGAAAACGACAACACCCGGTTCCATGGACACCGGAATCTCGCAGCGATTTTGCACGCTGCAAGCAACAGTTAGTCGCCGCCACCACCCTAGAACACCCATTGCTGGATGCACCTCTGGCCTTGCTCGTCGACGCTTCCGATCTCGCCCTCAACCAGCTCGTTGGTACCCAATGGCAGCCGCTGGCGTTCTATTCATCAAAATTCACCGATACTCTGCGGCGTTACAGTACCTACGACCGGGAACTCCAAGCTGCATACTCGGCCGTGAAACACTTCCGGCGCATGCTTAAGGCACGCCACTTTGTGCTCTTCTCAGACCACAAGCCGCTGACATTCGCCTTTCAGAAGACCACCGAGTGTTCTTCGCCCTGGAAGGCGCATCAGTTGGAGTTCCTCGCGCAGTTTACAAATGACATAAGGCATATCGCGGGTACCGACAACGCCGTCGCTGATGCCTTATCGCGTGTTTCGGTCGTCACGATCTCTCCAACACTTGATAACGCCGCAATTACCACCGCTCAGGACGACGACGAAGAGCTCCGATCTTGGCTGACCAAACTGGCTGATAAGACTGCCCTTCGCCTGCAACGTGTTACCCTACAAGACTTGGTCCCATGTGACCTGGTATGTGACACATCTACTGGCCATCCTCGACCCTAAATAATTTCAATGTTTCGGAGGCAAGTTTTTACCGCCCTCCATAACCTTGCACACCCGGGTTGCCAAGCATCCGCGGCTCTCATTTTGTGTTGACTTCACTGTGTAAAGACTGCACAACCTGGGCCCGGGCATGCCTGCCCTGCCAACGTTCCAAGGTTGCGCACCACACACACAGCCGGGTCAACCACATTCTCCAGCCTAATGCACGTTTTGAGCATGTGCACATCGATCTGGTTGGTCCGCTGCCACCCAGTTCTGGTTTTACGTTCTTGCTCACGTGCATTGACAGGTTCACTCGCTGGTTGAAAGCTGTTCCTATCGCCAACATTGAGGCGACCACAGTAGCAACAGCCTTTTTCAACGGATGGATATCTCGTTTCGGGGTGCCCGCTCGCGTATCACCTGACCAAGGCAGACAATTTGAATCAAGCCTGTTCGCCTGCCTGGCTTCGACCCTCGGGTTCAAACAGATATGTACAACATCATACAACCCCGCTGCCAATGGCATGATTGAGCGATTTCACCGCCAACTTAAAGCAGCACTGATGTGCTACGAGGGTACTTCATAGTCGGTTGCCCTCCCCACGGTCATGCTTGGTATACGAGCAGCCATCCGCGAGGACACCAGCACGTCGCCTGTTGACCTCGTGTACGGGAGCCCCCCTGCAGCTACCAGGCCAGTTCTTCGTCCCTGCTCCACTGCCTTGTTCACCACACTCCATAGTGCTCGATCTACACCGCGCTATGGCTAAAATTCGTCCACCGCCGGCGGATCACCATGGCCACCACCCTGTGTTCGTTGCCAGAGAACTCCCTACGTGCACACATGTCTTCCTAAGGGTTAACCGTCTGCGACATGCCATGGAGCAGCCCTACGAAGGCCCGTTCGAGATTCTCTCTCGGACAACTAAAAACTTCGTCATCAGGCGAGGCTCCAAGGAAGTGCGCGTGAATATCGATCGTGTGGTGCCGGCACACATCTGGCCCAGTGAGCCAGCTTCCAAGCCCACTCCAGGCCTGCCATGTCCCTCGCCGTCAACCATTATCGATACCTCCACTCCGGAAGACAACCCACCACTAACGTACGCGGCAGTCACCTCCGCAGGTACTGCAGCTGCAACAGTCCAATCGACTGTTCCTCTTGCGAAGAACCCTCTTCGCGGTATTCTGCGAAGACCAGGCGTTCCTTCTGCTCTGCGGCTGGCCATGCCACCCCAGGCCTGCATTCAATTTCAACTGCCGCCCACTGAACCAAGTGCGTTTTCTAAACCGTCCACAGCGCAGCCGGATGTCAACAATTCGCCATTCCATCTTCCACAGTTTCATCCTCCTGCCACTCCCTTAGGTCAGCTCATTCGCCGTCCCAGTCGTTTCCGTTGAACACTGGGGGGATAACTGTGGCGTCGGCTTACGTTGACGACACGGCCGGAAGTGGATCTCGGCTGACGGCTCGGAAGCGGATCTCGGCTGCCGGCTAAAAAAAATGAACATTCTTCCTCTCTTACCTTTCGGACTTCCCCTGAGCAGGACGTGTCCGAAAGAGTGCACGCGTTTTTTACCTTTGAATTAAAATTTTGATTAGCCTAATTGCATAAAAGTTAATGTAAACAAGTATGGTAATTAACGTAAATAAATGTGAGGTACACTTCAACAGATTCCAGAGTGAATTACTAAATTACTAACCCCTCTTTGATTTAGATATTGTAAACCCCTTTTTCTTATTACACTTTTCTTCTTCTCTAAGTTACTGCCAAGGGTGGCAGTGTTTTTTTGGTTCTGCTACATTAGTGGGTTTTTTGCAGCAGATAAGAAAGGAAGGAAAAGATTCAATCTACTATTAGGAATTGTGAGTATATTGTAATTTCGTTTTCATGGTGCTGAAATGTTTTTTCAAACTGTAGTGTTTCCTTTAATTGATTGTTTTTCTTTATGTGGATGTACTTTATGTGAAAGGTGTTCACCCATTGTTCTCGGCCATTAGGCTTAAATAAAACAAAGGGTTTCACACATGGTGTGTGTGTTCTTTTCCTTTTTATTTATTTTATATAATGTCCCACTATGGGAAGTGTGGCATAGAGCCATATTCTTTTATTAGGATTTTACTTTCAGTTTCATTCAGTTTCAAATTGAACAAAAGTCCTTCTGACCCCCCCAGGTCCTGAGTTCTATAGGTCCGGGTCACTCAAGGTAAGTGAATTTTCCCTGCGCCAAGGTTTGGTAAGCCAAGGCCGTTAAACAAAGTGTTAACAATATACGGGGTCGCCCCTTTGGTTTGTTTAAGAAGCGCCACTTGCCCTCCCGGTAATCGTGGATTGGCCATTCACCTCCTAGGAGTGTTAGTTTTAATTAGTCATTGTTGGGAGTGAGAGTGTTGACCCTCAAACTCCTAACCCCCAAATAATTTGCGTTAATTGGTGTTTTTGAGAAAAACCTTGACCCTAGTTCTTAAATAAAAGGGTAAAGTGTCCACCGAGTTGGATGATAGAAATTTTTGTACATGGAAAATCCAGATTTGCCTTAATTATTACGCAATAGAGTGTTGCTGAGGTAGATTGCTATCTCGCATAACAACATATATAAGGTTGTTTTCTTTGGCACAGGAAATAGAAAATCAGGGCTGGAAAAACCTTCACTGAAAATTTTGCTGAGTAAAGTCAGTGCAGCACTGAAATTTAAAGATCATCTGCTAGATCATACTCTGCTTCATTGCCTGCTTCATAGTAATCTGAAAGATCACTCTCAAGTAGTCAGTGGCGGCTCGTGGATATTTTCACTGGGGGAGCACAGTAAAACTGTGCGATCGGAGTGGTAATTAGCCTGGCCG
>JAQGCC010006447.1:0-10219 GCA_034698905.1 Xestoiulus laeticollis
TGCGGTGTGAATTAACACGAAAAAGTTTTTTTGATCCACATCAGTTCTACATCAACGTTGGTGTGAATCAGGTGTTAGCCTTCTGCAAGTTGTATTAAACCTAGCTGGAGAGTTTCACCAATGTGCCAGTATTAAGGTGAAAGTTTAAAGACAGACGTTGTTCAATCTTCTCTTGATGGCAATAAAATGAGTTTACCTGTAATTAATTGGTACATTTTGAAGGAGACTGACCTGGACATCCGGGATTATTTATTGTCTATCCGCATGCTGCACTCATTGCCTGCAAACTTTTAAAACTTCCAAGTGTGCCATTGATCCTTGTCTAGCAACAGGAGACATAGTCAACATAGATTACTACACATTTTTTTGGCTTCTCTTTATGCCCATCATGATATTCTTTCTCGTTATTCATGAGCAGTGTGGCATGCATACTCTTGTTGAACATTGCTTGAAGAATTGAATGTCATTTATTTAAGACTGCTCTGTCTATGTCTCATGATGAAGACATGACATAAGGGTAAAAACAGCGTAGACCATGGAATAGCATGGAGCATGACCTTGAAATGCAGCGTTTCGATTGGTTTTCCGATGGCGGGAATTTTCGATTGCCCAATCGAAACGCTGCATTTCAAGGCCATGTCATGCTCTATGCTATTTCATGTTCTACGAGTTTTTTACCTTTAGGTTAACAATGTCATGCTACATGCATGGAATATAATTTTGCACTAGCATGGACAATAATTTTGCACTAGCATGGCCAATTTTGCATAAACTTTGTTACTATAGCATCGAACCACATGAAAGCAATGTTTCAAAACTCCAGAGAATATAACACGAATAGTTACCGTATAGCGTTGAGGGTTTTAATTTCTACATCACTGGATATTTGTTAAATTACAATAATTAATTCAGCGTACATTCCTTCAGTGTTATTTTTTCGTTGTTTTTTATTAAATGTACATGTATTTTATGTAACGTTTTGTACAGATGAGAATCAGTCTGCAGTTTCTCCATTTGCCCTCCAAAATGTTTAAAAGCGAAAATATTTACTTTACCATCTCCCTAATGCCCAGATTTCCATTTTGGAAAAGGAAAATAGCACATCTGGTCCTCTGGCATGTAGCCTATTCACCAAACACTGTATACTGCATATGTTAAAAGTATAGGCACGTAAGCTTTGCAAAAAATGATATCATACTGCATTTTCTCTAACATGCTGCTTTTTGCCGTCCATAATTATTATACATATGCATGTAAATGTGTCCAAGCTTGCTCGGATTTTATACTCCCAGATCATCCTATTGGCACCACTTAAAGGAGCGATTAAAGTTGTTATTTTGAGTAATTTGTGATCTTCTTGCCTTTGTTTGTCTGACAGATTTATTTTTGGTTTCTTTCTAGAATAGTACCACTTGAATGCTAATTAGGCTGCATCATTTAATTACCAATAATTATAGACGTATAGATTATTTCGAGGAAAGCCTTTATGTGCTTTGATTTTACCTAAGTTTATCATCCTATCTACAGGAACAATGGCGGGAACGAACTGTAGAAACAACATTCGGTCATTGTGCTGTTATAAAACAGATATGGCCAAGTCTGTAACTTGTAGCACTAGTGACTACATAATAGGCTCCTTTACGCGAGCGCTGTTAAGCACAAGCCAGCAATGCTTTTACTGCGTAATTAGATGTGCGCAGGTGCTGTTCATGCGCGCATCTAATTACGCGGGAAAAGCGTTACCGGCTTGTGCTTAACAGTGCTCGCGTAAAGGAGCCTATTGCAACAGCTTTTGGAACAATCATGCGCACAAAAGCCTAAGACCTTCACACCAACGTTGATGTAGATCAACCGATGTGGATCAAGAAAACTTTTGCGTGAATTCACACCGCAGAACTCAGTTAAACTGGTCACATGATCTATAGTATACAGGGCACAGTATACTAGGTCATGTGACCAGTTTAACTGAGTTCTGCGGTGTGAATTAACACGCAAAAGTTTTCTTGATCCACATCAGTTCTACATCAACGTTGGTGTGAATCAGGTGTTAGATATCTATAAAATATGCAAATCATCATGATGATAACTGGCCATATAAGTTTTAAGTATATCAAGTGCTCTTTCACTTAGGTCAATTGCTTCAAATTGCAACTTAATGGTACTAATGCAGTGTATAAATGTGAGCTATACTTTCCATTGTGATCACTATATTGCATCATAGTCAATTTTGCATGACAGATTTGATAGAGAGATGGCTCAATTGTTGCAACAGTATGTGAATTGCGATTACTTGTAGGCCTCACTAGATGTTGCTTAATTTGTATTTGTGACAAACTGTATGTAGAAGGAGCAAGCATGTTTTCAACAAACACTTGTCGAAAAGGAAACCGATAATATGCATACAGACAAGTTAATCTGATTTTCCAATTAGTTTTCCTCTGCATTATATCTTTGTAATCAATCTGATGAGGTACGTACTTTATACATTTCTTTCATGCTTCTGAATGCACAAGTTTGATTAATTTCATGAAAGTTTAATTCGGCGAATGTTAGTGAAATTCAGTTATTCCTCCCTAATTTGCTTGCACCACTGCACTCGTTCGAGCGCATTATACATTATTTCATTTCTTCATCTCTATGCCTATTTACGATTCCTAGTCTAATTTCAATCCCTTTCCTCTTTTTTTCATGACTATATCTTAATCATTTCGCTGTATATCATGAAATCCAATTTTGAGATTTCTTTAGTGATGTGTGCGGACCAAAGAGATACTTTTTTATACTTCTTCAAATTCTTTAATAAAAGATCTAGGATTCTCAAATATATATATATATTTTTTACAGTACGTTTGGTTAAATGCAGCATCCGTTACGATGCTTTACGTATCCTAATGTCAAGTTTCACGTTTTCGTTATACCTATTTTTAATTTCCGCATACAAATGTAATATTTATTCAATGATTTTAATTTTATATGTTGATAACGGTGATAGAAGTATATTTCCTTTTTAATTTTTTTGGTCTATTGCGTATGGGGTTACACAGGCTTTATAAAGAGTTACCCACGCTTGTCAAGGAAATTGGATAGATCTGGAATAGTCAGGGAAAAGTGATTCATTTAGAAAAAATGCATCATTGTTTTTCATATAGGCATATTGCCAGATATTAGGCTATTTATTACAAAACATCAAAGAGATGAAATCCTTAGTCAGCTAGACCAGCATTTATGGGAATTCCCATTTTAACCATTTCAAGATTTTATGTGTACGCTTTTTACAAATTTACATCTGTTTTTTACATGTTTTTAAACAAAAACGATTTTTTTGTCTATGTGCTTATACTCACGTGCAAATATTTACTGTCACGAATAGTAGCCTACTCACTAACCTTCTAATAAAAAACTACTAATTTTCATTAGTTATGATTTTGAAGTTATAAGACAGGGATAAACAATTAATTGTAGTTGAAGTATTTATGTCCTGGACGTTATAATTTTTATAATTTCTAAAACTTCTTTAAACAACAATGCAAAAAGCTGTTAAGGCTTGCTTTCACATGCAGTTTTAAATTACATTCCCAAGATGTTTTTTTTTAAATGGAAAAGTCAAGAAAGTTGAAGACTTCACTTGGAACCTGTTTAAGTTTACTGTCTCTTACCCGTATTATCCCATATTGGCTTTGCTGTTTTAATTACGCAAATTTGCATCAAGCAATGCTTTTCGTGAAAGCATTACCATGTATTGTCTTTGTAGTCTTTATGCATCCATAGCCTGGTTTTGATAGTTTTCATTTAAACAAACTTTGCTAAGGAGACTTTTTTCCCCATGGAGAGCAATCACGAACTTTAATGATATTCGAGTATAGGCCTATTGGATGATTTCGGATAAGTCAAAAATCACCCAAAAAAAGTTTAAGCGAGCTTCTAAGAGTCTCTAGACAGTCTAATTTGGCTATAATAGAAATCGCATGTGGGATTTTCATGCATCTATTAAGGACGTGCGTTTCCCAATTGCTCTCGATGCCATATGCTACTTTGTAACGAGATTAAATTCAAATGAAGTTCTTAATGAGCATTTCTTTCTTTGCTGTATACGCTTATCCGTTCAGGTCGTTTAAATGAGGCTGCGATATAAATAATACCAGTATAGTTATAATCTTCATTGCTGTAGGCTGAAATCTGACTGCAAGCTTTAGATTGCACGCTAAATCTTTTCTAATGATCCAAGCTTTTCTTGCATTTTTTTAGCGTTTTGGGAAATTTAACAATTTTCTTTAATTATGCATTTTGCGTATACACACTGGGAGTGATTGGACCAGGGCATGTACACGTCTTATTATAAACGAGGGAAGGTCATAAAGTTATTACAATCAACATCAAATATCAATCGCATTGGCGAAACTTTGGTATCGGAGCAAAGCCCCATTCCTGCCATTGACGGTGATACAAAAAGACCTCCAAAGAATTTCCATAAAACGCCACCAGAGCATCGATAGCAAGATGGCGCAGCACATTGGCAAAGCTGAGGTGACCACTGCGGTGTCGTCTTCGATGCTGATCTCTGGCCGCTCTGGATGCGTCGCCGCCACATAGCGACTGTCTCATATGATGGGGCATTGTCCCTGTAAACGTCCACCAACTCATTATGAATCTCCTTGGCATTGTTCCCCTTCAAATGCAGTAAACCTTATCACAGCTCTCAACTTTATCAACGTGCATTCGCCCTCTTGCTAACGGTGCTCTGGCGGCTATTTACAGAAATTCCTTGGTCTTTTTGAATCACCATCAATGGCAGGAATGTGGCTTTGCTCCGACCCAAAATTTCACCAATGCTATTGATATTTCATTTTGATTGTAATATCTTTATGAACTTCCCCCGTACATGCGTTTTTATGTTATCAACAAGTCACGTCCTGATGGGAATTTAATCAATGGTTATAGCTGGGGCGCATGTGCTCCATTGCATCCTTACAAAATTTATTTGTACTAAAAATCCTACTATTTAATTGCACGAACCCTGTGTGGCACCCATGCGTATAAACGCTTGTTATCAAAGGGTTAAGTGCCAGCTTACCGTTTTCTCACATATAAATGTCAGAAAGCCAAAAAACTAATCAAGCATTACCAACTGAAAGGGAAGGAGCATGGCATTGTTTCTTTAATGCTAAAAACGGTGTGGCAGGATATGCTTGCGTGCTGCCATGAACTGCAATCTGGTGTAGTAAATATATACGTTGCTGAAATCTTGATGACAGTCTGATTATTACAACATGGCTGTCAGAACTCCAGTAGCGCCTACTCTAGCTAGTAGTATTCTATGACAAGTCGATTCGGATGTTTTTTTTTTAATTTGTCTTTTTAATGAGTTTCTTCAGCTCGGTAGGCTATATTGATTTTCAGTAAATTCATAAATGTATCAATTCACTCTTGAAGTAATTATGAATTTCAATGCATCTATATAGATAACGTAAACAGTTATATTTCCAACAAAAATCTTGCTAATCTACATAAGCTTGGATTTCTAATTCTTTCTGAAAACATATTATCGTGGTCTTAATGAATGTATTCGTTAAAATTTTCTAATCCTGAATACAATTTCTTTTCACTTTTACATATGTATATAAATAATGTATATGCTTTAATACGCCTACGTTTTTTTTTTTTTTTTTTTGAAACGACGAAGCTCTGCTACAGGGTGGTTTCAAGTCAGGTGAAAGTCAGAGGAAAAAAAGTGACCAGGGAAATGTCAGTGAAATTTGTGAGTGGTCAGGGAAATTTTCCCAAATAAAAGTAAAATGCTATCCCTGCATTCGGTCTGCTATTGCAGCACCATCCCCAATCCTCTCAGCTGCCTTTTTTTGCATTTGGACTTATCTTGTTTCTTATGTTTTCTTATAAAATATCAGTTGTTCGATTTTTTTCTTTTATGTTAACGATTCTTCTCAAAAAAAAATTTATAAAATTGTTTTCCTCTGTAACTGAGTACAGAATGTTGTTATTGGACACTAACAGTGAACTAAGTGCCATGCGTAAACGAGCAGCAGTTTTGTTGAAGTTAATAATAATGCTTTCAACAGCACCAAATAAACAATTTTAAGCCCTTATAATCCAGCTGGACTTGTAACAAATTCTAGTGTTTTGCCAAGCTTTTAATTGCAATTGCTATTTGATTTTTTATTATGACAAACAAAATTATATGCATATGGTCAGGGAATTCTGGATTTTAGTCAGAGAAAAATCAGGAAAATTGAAAATGAAAATTTTGTGGCCACCCTGATAATAAGAAAACTTAATTTACACCTTTGAAAATTCAAGATGTCTTTAGACAAGTAACGTTGCTTCACCAACTTGACACGCAACTGATCTGTTATTGACTCACTTGTTGAAATAAATAGCATGGTTCGTTTTATTAAAATATTTTCATATGCATCATAAGAACATACCGCAGAAATTTTGCAAATTGTTCCTAAATTTTAATGGTGGTGTTAGTAGGTGTTCATTGAATTGAATGACATTCTTCAAAACCGTGCAACCATTCAGGACAGTGCAAAGTTTTGTATATAGTTATATCCCATAATTTGTTTCTGTAGATGATTTTCAGATGATGGATTTTTGAAAGATTCTTGAAAATGCACCGTGTAGTCTTTGGACAAGGAATTTGTTTGAGCCTAACATCAGTATCTGTCACATATTTGACTAGTTGCTCCAAACGTAAGCTTAAATATGCGTCTGTATTGCATATATTCTGGCATGCAAATTTATGTGTGAGCGTGGGATTTGCAGACTCCTTCCTTGCTTTCTTTTTTCCATCAAGTTGGCAAATTTAGTAGCTTTTCATCCTCTGTGTGTCCTGGTCTGCTGGGTAATTTAAATGGGAATAACAAATTATTCACCCTATACTGATGACCTTCACTTTTTCCATGCATTGGAGTTGGACGCTTGTCTCAGCCCTGATGCAAAGAAGTCTAGGGTTTAATAATGCTCTGAAATTCCTTTGTGCGTGTAACAGAGCTATGCTTTGCAGTGATTTCACGGTAAATGAGTTGTTTTTTTATTGTTTGGCATCGTTGCTGCATTGCCGTTGGACATATGACATGCATGATTGCTCCTTATAGCTGCTATGGCGCAAGAACTTGGCCATCCCTTGATCTTGAGGTTAGAACCAGGGTTATTGGTAAACTCCCCTACATCAGCTCCACAGACATGCCTCTGCACGATACCCCAACAGCGTTTTAAAAACCGAATGCCTTATCGATTATAGGGAAAATATGCAGACATGCGAGTCATGAATATAAAGGCATGTTCACCAATTAAATCGTCTCATTTCTTTCCTTGTGCCAATGGCTTGGGCGCTTTTTGTTATACTATTATTTTTTTTTCTCGTTCTAAATTGCAACCTGTGTATCGTTTCAATGGATTGTGTTCAGTTCAACCGAAAGTCGATGTTTTTAGAGACGTAAACATGAACTATGCATGCCCAACTGTTATTGTTTGGAATTAATGTATTCCCTGGGCAAAGATAAGAAACGTGGAAGCCATTGTTTTGTATTCATGAAGTGAGGTGGGAACACAGGGCCCATTAGTCTGTTTTCATATTCATATTTTTGTGCTGTTGGAGAACGGCGGTAGTTTATGCAGAATTCACGAGCAAGTGGCACGTTTTCGTTTTTCTTGTAAAGATTGGCTTTTGTCTGGCTTGTATGCAGATCTTTCATCATGGTAATTTGAAATGCAAACCAACATGGCTCAAGAAGGCAATTCAGCAAATGCAAATTTCTAAGTTTAAAATTGAAAACTACTATAATAAGTTCATAGCCATACGTGGTAGTGGACCCAGGTTTCAGCCCTGTATCCCCCATTGGCCTAGTCTACGCCTTATGGAAAAAAAGTGATTGTCAATTGATTGAAAACGAAATTGTTTATTGATATTTGTTCCAAATATCACCAGTTGTTTACGAAATGTTTACAAAATGGCCGAATTTTGCAATCAATTTTGTCCAAAATCAATTGGCAATCATTTTTTTTTATAAGGAACATCAAGGAAACAATTTCATGAAACATCCCAAGTAGCACTGAATATTGGCCAAATCTTGGCCAAACGCATTTTTCAATATTGGCACAATATTGCAATGTTAACGTTTTGCCATAATTGCCAATATATGGATCACAATAAATGGCCCTATATTGGAATAGATTTGGGCCTAATATTTGGACCTCTTATGTTAAAAATATGTAACTGAACCAACAATAGCTAATAAATTGGACCAATATTGATTGGCCCGCTATTGAATGCAAAATAAGAGATCGATATTGGCCATGTATGGCCTATAGTAAGCTTGAACCACGCTTAAACCAAGCTTCGGCCAATCGAGGTCCAATATTGTGTGCTACTTGGGACGAAACTCGAAACATTTCATGACATCGTGAAACAATGTGTCCAAACCAATGCAACACCATTGAAACATTTCATGAAACGGTTTATGTTTCATGTTTCCTTGGTGTGGACTATAGGCAAAGACACCACAATTTTACCTCTTAGTAAAGATGTCATTTTCTGTTTTTAAAGGAATCGTGGTGTATTTTCAGCTAAAACTATTACTTCTAGTATTGAGTCATAGACTGATGTATATTGTATATTCTGTAACACATCCGTTTTGTGTATTCTGCAGATCATTTCTGCTCTTCTGCTGTTTAAGAATGCAGGTTAGGAAGTCGATGGACAATGGCTGCAATTCGCCGGCCTTGATGTTCTCTGGTATTTTCACTGTTGGTATTAAATAAAAGCTTTTGCATGTGAAAATCATGCAGGTTTCGTCTAGGAGATACGCCCCAGAAACAAACAAAGTCAAAGGATGCCGGACGACATTGAAGCTAATGCCATGCTGTTATTGAAACTTGTTTTTAATGCAGAAAACTGGTATATCATAAATGCATGAAACAGAAGCCTCGTTGTATTCATAAGCAGTCTTAAGTTTCTTTAATGCAATGCTTTGAGGAATAAAAAAAATGTTGGTTGTATCCTCAAAGGTTTTTCTGGCGCCCTGATGCAATTTTCTTGCTGGGAACGACTTTACATTCTGATATTGCCATATACCTGTGCCAAGTATTATGCACCCATCTGTATGCTGCTGCATGCGTTCACGCACAGGAGCAGTCTTGCAAACCATATACCCTCTCTTCCTCTCCTCCCCCCCACTCTGGCAGTATTAAAATATGCACATGCATCCACTTTTATTATTATTAATATTGAAGTACGTGGCGCGCATTCCGACGGCTTTATGATTATACACAAAATGTGCTTGTTAGTGCAACATTCTTCGCCCAAATTAAAAATTCCTTTCTTGGAAGATGGAAAAAGCACAAGTTGTGCCAAGTTTGACGATTTTGGAATTGGCCGTGCAGGTTGCATGGCAGGATCTTGGCACGTGTGCCATAATTCAGCATCATCCTGCATGCTTTTGGGGGCCACCAGCCGTAACACTGGATGTGTGTTCAGAATGGGGCTCGCAGTGTTGAACGGTTCTTTGTTGAGCGATTCGAAACTATGTGCATTAAGTTGGAACTTGTCCATTATTTCAAATACCTTTTTTTTTCTCTTCTTTTTGCAGCAGGTTCTGTATTTGTCCGTCTTTCTATGCTTTTTCAATGAATTCAGGAAATGCTAACCCTAATGCATGTCTGAATTATGAATGGATGTCGTAGGAAAATTACAGGTCTTGGAAACTCGCTTTTGATACAATATTCCAGACAGGAGACAAATAATAAGTCTTCTTCGTTTTATTATTGAATATTTATAAGCTGTTAGACAGCGTCGGTTTCCTCGCTGTATGATAAGGATGGAAATCGTTACTTTCGAGGTATTGGATGACTGTAGCAAGTCAACCATGATTGGCCCTTGGGCCTTCTTCGTTTGTTTGTTTGGTGATTTTTTTACGTTGGCTTATTTCTGCACACGAGGGCTAAACACTTACGTCAGGGAAAGGGCCTCCTTCACATCCCTGGAAATTTTGCCTAGAGGGAGGACTTCAACCTCCACTCGAGGGATATTTAACGTGCAGAGAGCAATGGGGATCTACACGGAACCTTGGTTTAAACTCTCATTCGAAAGAGACGCCACTTTGGGAATGTCGCCCTTTAGAAAAATTCCCACTAAAGGCTCCTACACATTTCAAAGTTTTTTACTATGTCATGCGCCTATGCGTGTTTTGACGTCACTAGCAGA
>JAQGCC010006448.1:0-10217 GCA_034698905.1 Xestoiulus laeticollis
GGTGGGTCAAAAGTGAATTTCCTGCCAATACTTGCTGGCTACATTAAAAGGTTTTACGCGAAAAACTACGTTTTTTTATACTGTATTATTTCATGTAATATGTATTTTTGAACTAAAACTTCTATAGGCGCGCAAGCCTTAGCGTGACGGAAATGGTAACGGAAATCGTCACGCTTCCAGTACAGAACACTTGAAAGTTAAACATAATTTTTAACCAATTTTAACAAGGTCCTAACTGTTGTGCTTCACAAATACCTTTCGGCTGCAGGCCACTTTCTAAAGACACAATAGTGGACCAATAAAGAAGGTCGATGGTCAAGGGCCCAGCCCACAATCTCCTCTTTTATAGCAAGTGGGCTCAGGTAACCTAATTTGAATTTACAGGAAAGGAGAGGTGAAAAGGATCAAATTTTACAGAGAACTTCAATTTTCAGACCATTGGTCAATGCCTACCTCTTCAAAGTGGTGTATAAGAGCCTTAAAGTTCATTAGTCCAGTTATACAGGAAACAGGGCCCACAAGAGCCATTTATCACCAGGGCGCCTTGCTATAAAAAAGGGGTCACCATAAAAAAGACATAAATCCTCAATGTTAAATATGTACCTCCAAAGGGCCTAAATATTAACCCAACGCAAACAGCGAGATAACACAAGACTGATGTTTGGCAAAACTGCAAAATCAATTTTAATGCGTTCATTTATGTTGGGCTTACCTATCTTTATAACCAGCTCACCTTAGGATTACAGGCAAACAAACTGCAATTCCTGCAGGATAACAGTTTATGTGCTGTAGATTATGCGGTTAGGACATGTGTGTGCAACGTGCAAGCTTAAATAAATAGCCCGTGATGGGATAGTGAGCATACAGATGAAGCCAAAGCGTTTGAATTTTAAACATTTTCGGAATATCTCTAGGCTTATATATGAATAAGTAATGACAGTTTTCGTAAATTGGCAAAAGCACGAAAGTTTCCCCAAAGGGCCATTACCAGAAGCGTGTTGTTCATAAAGGTAGGAGGGGCTCCAGTTGAACCTTGCTTAATTAAGGTCAATTCTAGAATAAAACATTAATGTAATACCCGGTAATTAATTAACACTAGTACTCGTCGTCGCGATAGCCACAGGTGAAGTTGCTGATATGACAAAAGTGACAAATTACAGATATGACAGACACGTACTTCCTAAAGTAGTAATGAAGTAATAAATAAGTTTGTAATGGACGTGCCTTTGCCAAAAAAAAAAAAAATAGTAAAGAAATTCTACGGTTTTTTTATTGTAATTTGGTCAATTGGTTTCTATGGTTATACATGTACACGTGCATGATGTGTACCGTTGTAAACACGTACACGTGCATGATGTGTACCGTTGTAAACACGTACACGTGCATGATGTGTACAGTTGTAAAACAGGTACACGTTCATGATGTGTACAGTTGTAAACATGTACACATACACGTGTACAGCTGTAAACATTTACACATGCACGTGTACAGTTGTAAACACGTACACGTGCATGATGTGCACAGTTGTAAACACGTATACGTGCATGATGTATACCGTTGTAAACACGGATACGTGCATGATGTATACCGTTGTAAACACGTGCACGTGCATGATGTGTACAGTTATAAACGCGTACACGTGCATGATGTGTACAGTTGTAAACGCGTACACGTGCATGATGTGTACAGTTGTAAACATGTGCACGTACATGTGTGCAGTTATAAAAATGTGCACGTACATGTGTGCAGTTGTAAACATGTGCCCGTGCATGTGTGCAGTTGTAAACATGTGCACGTACATGTGTGCAGTTGAAAACATGTACACGTGCATGTGTGCAGTTGTAAACATGTGCACGTACATGTGTGCAGTTGAAAACATGTACACGTGCATGTGTGCAGTGGTAAACATGTACACGCGCATGATGTTTACAGTTATACATGTACACGTGCATGATATGTACAGTTGTAAACATGTACACGTGCGTGATGTGTACAGTTGTACATGTACACGTGCATGATATGTACAGTTGTAAACATGTACACGTGCGTGATGTGTACAGTTGTACATGTACATGAATAACCCGTGGGTGTGTGGTCATCACTTTAGCTGAACCTTCACATAGCATATCCCTTCAAGTAGCACACCCCATGGTTCGATCCCAAGGGGGTGCGCTATTCACAGGTTTCACTGTAGGTGCAGGATCCCAGACGAGAAGGTACCTAGAGTTGAATTGAATGTAATTATATATCCAAAATATCGATTGATGGGCACTCTTTATACTCTTCCGTTTTGCTTTTGAAGTCATGCATGGACGACATGTAACTGGACTTGGTATGCTTTTAAAAGATAACTTTTTAATCAACTTTTCCATTCACCGCTAGGTAATTTGCCCAAACATCTGTATCTTGTAACGACTCTACAATTCTGAGCAATAAACAAGGGAGTAATTAAAGTCACACAAGCGTTAACGCAGATTTTATATCCTGATACATTTGCCTCGATTTTCACTAAAATTCCGCTAATCTTAACGAAACCAGTAGGCAGAAGAGTAAACACTGGAAAAGTATATACTTCAGTCCGCTGCGCAATGAGGCTGTACACATTTAGAATGATAAAATCTAAACCAAAAACCTGCAGCCTAATTAAAAAGCCTGTTTTATGGTAATTGGAAACAACTCTCCATATGATGTTGCCTTATTTTTGTTTACCTAGATAGTACGAAAAAAAAAACATGCTGCTTTTTTGGATGTCATTTGATGCTCTTATTTTAAACAGGATAAGTTTTTTTTTGGGATACTTTAACCATTTTTTAAGATAATATAGGGCAGAACCAGATTTTTCGACAAAACATTCAGAAATCCGGTTCTTCTGAATCTCTATAGGGGGACCCACCAAGATGGAGGGCATGTGGTGATATGGCGGCTTTGCAGTGTATGGTATTTACAAGAGGTCAGTACGTGAACATTAAAATAATCGTCTTGTGCCATATCACCATATGCTCACTATTATGGTATAAACCCTGCCTAAGAGTATGGCAGGGGTCCTACCAAAATGGTGAGCATGTGGTGTTCTGGTAACTATGCAGTGTATGGCATGTGCAAGAGGCCAGTTTGTGCAAAGTAACAATCACTGAAGCCATATGCCATATGCCATATGGCGGCTTTGCAGTGTATGGTATGTACAAGAGGTCAGTACGTGCACATTAAAAGAATCGTCTTGTGCCATATCACCATATGCTCACCATTATGGTGGAAACCCTGCCTAAGAGTATGGCAGGGGTCCTAGCAATATGGTGAGCATGTGGTGTTTTGGCAACTATGCAGCGTATGTGCAAGAGGCCAGTATGTGCAAAGTAACAGAATCACTGGAGCCATATGCCACAAAGTCACCATACCCCCACAAGCTCCCCATTATGGTGGGAACCCTGCCTAAGAGTATGGCAGGGATCCTACCAATATGATGAGCATGTGGTGTTCTGGTAACTATGCAGCGTATGGCATATGCAAGAGGCCAGTATGTGCAAAGTAACAATCACTGAAGCCATATGCCACAATATCGCCATACCCCCACAAGCTCACCATTTTGGTGGGAACCCTGCCTAAGCGTATGGCAGAGGTCCTACCAATATGGTGAGCACGTGGTGTTTTGGCAACTATGCAGCGTATGACATGTGCAAGAGGCCAGTACGTGTACATTAACAGAATTACTTGAGCCATATGCCACAAAGTCGCCATAACCCCACATGCTCGCGATTTTTGTGGGCACCTAAGAGTATGTCAGGGTTCCTACCAATATGGTGATCGTGTGGTGTTATGTCGACTTTGCAGCATATGACATGCACACAAGGTGAGTAGGTGCAAATTAATATGAACGCCTCGTACAACGTGCCATATAACAAAGTCGCCATACCACCACATGCTCACCATCTTGGTGGACACGCTGCCTATAGTAACACAAAAAAGAGAACGTCATCCACCATGACATCACCACACGAAAGGCATTCGAGTCGAGGCTTTGCAAATCAGTATTCTTTTGCAGTGTAGCCTACATGACGACGAATATAAATACGACGACGTCAAAAATACCACTTTTTGCACCAATTACCAAGTAGATTATAGCCATTAAAACAATTACTTAAATCGGTCGTTGACTAACCGTCTATGATGAAACTTACAATCTGCAGGTATCACGTGTTTCAAAATCAAGATGGCGACTTCAAAAATTGAGGGCTGCCCTGCTTAGCAGTCAAGATGTAAACCTAAATATCCTTGACTGATATCATAATTAAGGAAACGCCTTTGTTTGATTGTTTGATTTTTTGTATTGATGCCTAAAGGTTCATTTAATGGTTTCATCACTGGCCCATAGGTGAAATCCTAGTTGAATTCAGTTACTGATGTTCCTGAACAGCAAAAAGTTTAAATATGGAGTGCAGACTGAAAACCACATTGAACAACGAGTTGAGCAATTGTTTACAACATAGCTATGATAAACACCACAATTATAAACATTAAACTGTTTATTGTGGTCACCGAACACGCCTTTGCACATGGTGGAATTAGCCGCTGATGTTATGTCACTAATACAAGCATCTATTGTGATACCATTGGTGGTTGCACAACAAATTGCCAAATTGTATAGGACTGTAGCAACCTACGTTAGTCACACTGAATGTGGATTGTTCATTCGATACAATTCAATTCGTTACCCTGCAGTCAGCATGTAATATGCCATGGGGCAGGGGGCAAAGTGGCAGATTTTTAAGAGGAAAATTATACGGTCATTGCCGCCTTTTGGGGCACTATCCCGGCATCCGCCTAGATGTGCCTATATGGGCGATTAAGGGAGGTATGGGACACCGTACTTCACTGTTGGATCGTCCCTGTGGGCTCGGTAATGCGCAGTAGTACCCTGCTCGCAATCTAAAGACATGTAATGCGTCGTCATACCTTGAATTTAGAAGAACGGTCCTTAAATCCCCGAACCCAGTTCAAAACGATATCAGTTACTGACAGTGACCCAGAGACAAGAGGAAGCTGGGCATAAAAGGGATTGGAAAGGTACCATGTGTTGATGTGAATCTAGGTCACCATCCCCCATCTTCTTCAGAATGAGGGAACAACATTACCCAACTCATTAGACAGCCATTGGTTGAAAATAAATGGGTTATGACAGCGGAATGGCAGAGAAAGGAGAAGCTAAAGGGTTGATATTAACTCACATTGATAAAGGAACACATGGAATGCAGAATTCCACGTTTAGTCTAATCTTGCTCTCGTAAATTACAGGCATTGACGTATTATGCTTGAAAATGTGCCAGATAAGCTGAATATGGTAGAAAAATAATGTGCGTAATTACGTGACTTTAATCAACCTTGCTTCAAGACCTTGTTGGCGATAAAGAATTTCTCATTCCACAAATACAATGGATTAAATGCCATAGGATGCCAACCGTGGCATTGCAAGATTAGGTCCATGGATGTATGACTTATCTTCAGTGCAGCATTTAATTAGCAATGCTGTGGCAAACATCCTTCCTGTTCAGTTTGCTTGCAGTCAACTGTCCTATTGATGGAGGCCATTACTCATACCTTATAATAGTCCAAGGTTGTTAGGCATTGCCTGCTTGGGCTGCCATGCCACCTGTGCCATGCATAAATGTTTGACTAGAGCAAGAGAGAGCAAGGACTTTTGCAGTCTGGTGGCTGCAATGCTCACATATCTTTTTTTGCAAACTCAACCACAATAGCAATCACAATTTCAACTATGTGAAGCTCAAAGTAAAAGTGTCTGTTAACTACCATGCCATTTTGAGTAACTTGAGTTGATAAAGACTGAAAAACACTGCTCGAGACAATAAATGTTCATCTATAGGCCTACTGTAAGCCTAATGATAATCTGGGAAACTTCACTGCTTATCTGTAGTTCAGAATGTTTAATGCATACAGAAACATGTAGGCCTAACTCACATCAGTGACTTGTTAATGAAATATGTAATTTCAGTAATTTCAGATAGCAAATATGGATTAATATAAGAAAAGTCTACACAATATTGGAATAGGCCTGCCGCCGGGGTGTTCGCATCCCCAGAAGCTCCTAACTATAGATGCTAAATTTGGCTACTATAGACCAAAATAGAAAAATTACAACTACATGCGATACTAAAACAATGACATTTTTTTATTGTCATGACAATGCAGGTATTGTTATTCTTGAAATGCCACAGACAAAGGTTTCCTTGTTTAAAATATGGCATGCATCTGGGCCAGACGCATAAGTTCGAACACACCGTCCACACTTGACATACATGTGTGCTAATGAATTAAATTGCAACAATTGAAAATAAATGTTGGACTGTCACGAATTTTCAGTCAAGTGCGACATAACACAAATTGATTACCTCAATTCGTCCGGTTGGATAATAAAACAAATTGGCAAAATTACAGTCTGATTGGCAAGAAGGTTGAATACATGTATTTAAGATGCAAGTTAAAAAAACTAACTTTCAATGCACATTATAATATCTGACTATTCTGGCCAAAATACAGATAAAATATAAAAACTAATTAATGAATAATTCATATAAACACGTGCAGCATTGGGTTATTTAATGCTGTTACAAAAGAAGGCATTACAGATAACTGAATAGGCCTATAGAGTTAATGAAATTCCTGTCTTTTGAACAGTGTTGTTTGGAATATTCTAAGGAATCCCTGGAAATTGGCAGGAAAGGGTCAATTACTTATAATTCAGTCTGTCTATGCGTGTATATGTATGACTAACACCACTGACTGCCCATCAGAAAAGATTCCATCCACAAACCTGCAATGTTGCAACTTTCTCAAAAATTCAAATGTGTTCTACCTACATGAATGCCATTTAAATTGAGTGCTTTAGTCTAACTTGATTTGCAACGCAATGATTGAAGGTCTGGGATGGAATTGTAAGGTTATTTGAGCCCCCAACCTATTCAACTATCCATGCATGATGTCAGCAAAATAATGCAGAATGGAGGAACCAATTACCATGGTGATTCCCTATAGCCAAAATCATTTTGGCGCCTACCCCTTTTCTAAAAAGCCACAAGTTTGATATTGCCTAGATAAAATTTGAAATAAGCAATCTAATAGAAATCAGTAGGTGTGACTACAGTCACACCCATTTAATACAACATTATTTAAAATCGCCCTTGTGTATCAATCAATGTTTGCATCTCGACCCATAAGACATTTGAATAAGCCTTTTTTTATTCGCTCCAAAAGTGACCATTTTTGTAAAACAATGCTAACTTTTGTGAAAAATTTCATTGTAAGAGACCCATATGAGAAGAGGTAATGCTACCTTTTATTAGAGTGACATAATAGTCTCAGAAAATTCCATGGTCACATTGCTTGTCTCGTTAGCATGTCCCACAATCCTAATATTCTTATTGTGACCATTTTAGATTTTTTTACTTGGAAGAGGTCACACTAATGGAATATTAAAGGTCGATTTTAATATCAATACACATGTAGAATAAACTGGTTGAAGACGTCCTTTTGTCAGACTGCCAGAAGCAAACCATATCTGACATTTCAAAACACAAACATCTAAACCAACATTTGCCAAATGGCCACTTATCGAAAAAATATAATGTATTGCTGTTTCAATTAATTGTCAACGCCAAATAGAAAATTACAGCTCGTTATATTAATCAGATTCAATATTGTGCCAAAATACTTATTTAGAACTATTCCATGAAGGTTAACCAAACCCAACTTCCCATGACTCTCCCCTAAGTTCTTGCCAGGTTTTCCCCAGAATTTTCAACTTCCCTGACTTTTCCAGATTTAAAAACAGTTTTCCTAACCATCCTGACAATTAAAAACTCATATGCTTAACAAATTCTTGTTTTGTTGCTTGAAGAAGCTGTATTAGAAAGCTATTACAATGTTCTTTAAATATCCACCTTGACTTTATCATGGCACATCTGACCATATCACACAAACAACTATCAAAAATGTCTTCCCTTGTCATATCCTAATTTCGTGCAAACAAATCCTGAATTTCCTTTTTACAAAACAACTTTTCACTAAATACCTCAAATTATCTGCTATCCCGATTCCCATGAGAGTATCATGCTATGCAGTGAGGCACCATCATTCTCATAGATTTTCAAATCCCCTGACAATTCCAGGTTTTCCAGGTTTGTGAAAGCACTATCAGAAACTGAAACATTGGTTCTTACCTGGACATCCCTGTCTTATGTCAAACAACTTTCCCCTAAATACTCTAAATTGTCTGCCATCCTATAGCTAATTCCAATAGGAGTATCATGCCATGCAGTGAGGCACCATCATTCTCCTAGATTTTCTCTATGAGATTTCCATATCCCCTGACAATTCCAGGTTTTCCAGGTTTGTGGAAGCACTATCAGAAACTTAAACATTGATTCTTACCTGGACATCCCTGTCTTCAGGCTCCCTCCTCAAGCTATTGATGAATTGCACGTCGCTCCCCATGTTCATGGCATTGAAGGCACACGCTAGATTCACTGTAGCATTAAAAATCCTCTTTTAATTAGTTCTTGTTTCTCATCGTCAAAATTTATCCTACTGTTCAGTTCAGTGGCATTTTGCATATATCACACTGCCATCTGAAATGTGGCCTCTATTGCAAAACTCCCTTCACGAAGACAGGCACAGAGACTTTGATGGATCCACGCAACATCACAAAATGCTATTTCTGGCATTATCCAATAATTCAGAAGAATAGCAATGTGCAATAAAACTTTATCGTTGTCATTTCATAAAGTCATTCGGCGCATTTGCAGTAGTGGCCAACAAACATTTCCATTAAAATATATGTGCTGTTTTGCAAAAAAAAAAAAAAAAAACTGCAATGTCCAATTGGTTAAAATCCACCCAGAGATGTACCAGTCTCACTGATAAAACAAACAAAAAATTGGTATAGAGTGATGAATGTGTGATCGGTAAAATGATATTAAACAGGCAGTGGTTGGGCATCAAATAATTAAAACGGCTAAAAACAACTGCATCCAACAATTGCGTTGTCAGTTTCTGGAAGCCATCCAATGGAGGAGGGATCTCTTGTTCCGATAGCAGCATCAACTAACAAATAACTGAAAATGGGGCCATGCCAGACAAGAGAAATCCTCGTAAAACTTGCCATCCCAGACCTCTTAGTAGGCTGTTTTCAGCAATTCAGCAATAATCCAAACTGCTCTTCTCTTGCACTGTAATAATCCAATGAAATTCTGTAGCAGCCTTGTCCATGGTGCACCAGTGTGGACGTTTTGCAGTTCAACGTTTTTTGAATTCTTGTAAGAACCTTTTCAAAAAACAGGAATCTTGTTGGAGATCTAAAAAAAGAATAAAGAAAATAATGGTTTAAGAACAATTTTGAATTTATGTTTCCAGAATCTTTTGTCACAGTTCAATACGATTCAGAAAACAAGCTTTCCACACACTGTTATTACCAAATTTCAGAAAACATACATAAGATTCTCTTTGATACACTCTGGTAGTCAGACAAACCTATTTATTACATTTGGAACACAAACTAGGTTTTTTTTTATATAGGCTTATCACGCAAGTGTTCAAAGAATGAAATGTTAGCATGCGATACATTTAGGTTAGATCTTACGAGTCGATCAAAGCGATTTTTATTTCCTAGAGTGTCATAATATGCAACGGCTATTAAACTGAGTCATATCAGATATGTCTATAAAGTTTGCATACTTAATTCTGGGCGTCCTTTTAATACGCCTACTAGCACTTCCACAGAACAAAATAAGGTTAGCCTATGTATTCAGTGGTTAATTCTTGAATTTCAGACTATTGATGAAATTTCCAACAAGTTCTGTCTTGACTTACGCAAAAGAAGACGAATTCAAGTGGATAAAATGTGTGACCACGTCAAATGAAACCACGCTAACCAGAAATAAAGTTTAAAGCAATGCATCCTGAATGGCATTTAAATGAAGCTCGCCGTTAAGATATGACCACTAGACACGTGATGCAAATGCAGCGCCGTTGCAATATATATAATTGGCTGCATTCAGCTTATAAATTTCAGCTACCGTTTATATGACGTCTCTCAATAGGGACTTACAAACGACGTCTTCCGAAAATTGCTTGCACTTTTAAAGTCGTAGTAGTTTTCCTTCTCATTTGTAGGTTCTAATTAAAAAAGAACTTTCTTAAGGTCATTAGAT
>JAQGCC010006449.1:0-10217 GCA_034698905.1 Xestoiulus laeticollis
GCTACCCGTGACGTCACAAGCAGAAACGAAAAGGCGAGTGGTAGCGTGCGGTACCTAAAGAAAAGACGCCTCTGTATTTCAAATAGGATTTTTAAATTACCACTTGATTCATATAGCAGATGAAAGTGTTCGTGGATTTGTCTTCTATAAAATCATTGTTGGTGATGACAAAATTCCCAGTTTTTCGTATCAAAACACAAGTTTCTGAAACAAAACTTTAAGACACAAAATGGTAAGATGTTATATGACATTTTTTATCCAAATATCACAACTTACCAAAATACATCACAGTCTTCCAAATCAAAACAAGTCAAAGCACAACGATTTAAAGTTGGAAATCCAGGTCTGACAGTCTTGTATGGTTTTAGTTCAGAAATAGGAAGTTCAAATTCATCGATAATTTTTGAATAAATTTGTTGTTTGAATATAAAATCACACCTTGTTGTATTTAGTAAAAAGCAAGTAATAACACAAATAATTTTCAATTTTCGCCACATTTTAATTATCAGATGTGGGTTGATTTGAGCTAAGTATGAGCAATGGAAAAATCTTAACATGAAATTTGTTTTTATTGGTCACCATGGACGATAAAATTAATGGGTTAATAACATTAAAATGTATATCGATTAATCTGATTAAACTTATTACGCATTTTCTAGCCATTTTTTTACATTAAAATTTGTGACTAAATTACTTAAGGAGTTAGTATAGTGAAAATTGGAAAATTTTAAGTGCTAAATAACAAATAAGATACTATGGAGATATGGATTTTTAATATGAGAAAGCAATAACCGCGTTTATTCTATTTATATTTATTTTAAAAAAGCTTTATTTTTGGATTATATATGTATGTTAAAATAACGACATTGCCTCAACAATACAAATAATACTTATAACAATAATACATGTATTTCTGAGAAAATGTTATAAAATTGTGTAAAAATAACATTATATAATTTATTCAGGGCAATTTTATACCCCTTCATTATATTCTATATACAGTCGGCTTTCGATAAAACGATCGCTATAGAGTATAGAGGCAAGGACATTCGAGCGTTCGTTATATCGAGAGATCTGTTTTTATGTATATTTTTCGTTAATAGGCGGCTTTCGTGGTTTTTTTTTTACACCTAACAGTTCTTAGCTCCGGAATTGCCATAATTTTTTGCCCCAACTGTACTTCTGTCCTTAATTGAACACCAGAAATACAATTTTTGCCAAATGCTGGAGAGAGCTACCTACTTTTGCTAAAGCTACCTACTTTTGCAGTATTTTGAGTACCTCTTAAATAAGCCTTAGAATGTTTTAAGATATTAACTTTTTAAAACCAATCCTTTAAATCAATAAAAATAGGAATCTTAGGACACAATGGGATATGTTCTTTGTCTCTGGCCCTAAGAGATCGAATTGCCGTTTGTTATAAACATGCATTTAGTACGTATTGTGGGACTGTGAGCCCAACCGTTCGTTATATCGAGCGGTTCGTAATGTAGGACATTCGTTATTCCTATATAGCTTAATTAATATATGAGAGGTATAGACATTTTGGTCGGGATCAACCACTCTGTTCGTTATTTGGAGAGCATACAGTATATGCATACGTGAATATACATGTACATGTATGATACTGTATGTAAAATACAACAATAGATTCTAGACATATTTTCGCTATTTAATAGATGTAGTGTATATATTTGATAAACTATTTAATGCATGAACAAATGTTATAAAAATTAATTATAAATCCACATATAGTGTACAAATTAAAGCTGCTTTAACAGTATTTCGAGTACCCCTTAAATAAGCTTTAGAATGTTTATAGATATAACAATTCAATTCAATTCTTTACCCTGCAGTCAGCATGTATAGTATGCCATGTGGCAGGGGGCAAAGTGCCAGATTTTTTAAGGTGAACTTTATACGGTCAAGAAACAATCCGCTCATTATATCGAGAGCCGACTGTATATGGATCCATATATGGAACTTTATACTCCATATAATGTACATGTGCATGTATGCCTAAACCATCTTATTATACTTAACATGTATAAATCCCTCACATGTAGGGGATTGAAACAGCTGGATTGAAAGGTATTGTGAGATAGTGATGGGAACAGTCGATCCGTTCGTTATATCGAGAGCCCACTGTATATGGGACTTTATACTCCATATTATACTTAGCATGTAAATTCCTCATATGACAGTCTTAGGAGGCTGGAATGTTATAGAATGTCATAGCTTCCTAAGACTGTCATGCATCCACCTACATGAATGTATATTTTAAGTTAGGTCAATCTTGATAATAACATCCACTGTATCTGGCAAAGGCTGCATTCCCAGATCCCTAACATTGTGCATTAACCCCCTCGACTCGCTATTTTTATTGTATGTTTTTCATCCTTTCATCGGTCCCTTTCTTGGCATTAAAACAGGGGTGTCCTGTCCTCTTCCTTTTGTTCGTTGGGATCCCAGCTGTAGGAATGTCATATCTGGCTGTTTATCCCATGTCGGGATAACAGCCAGATATGCTTTGATCCGGTCAATGGCTAGGAGAACTTGGCCATCAACACCATTGTATGATAATGGCATCGCGATGGAAGACTCCCTCTGGAGAGGACACATACCATCAGAGAGGCTTAAAGAGACATTGGCCAAAGGGACAGAGGTACCACATACAGGAATGTGGCAGATTCGATGTATATGAGCAAGACCCCTGGGAGCACATTGTTAGACATTGTGGAATTCTTACACATACCATGTTCTTCCATGACTTTCTTGTTTTCGTCTTGTTGGAACTGGCTAATTTGCAAGAGTTCTTGGTCACTTGTAATTCATTGTCTTTTTGTCACTTTTATGAAAACTTCAGGATACATTTAAGGAAAAATTACATGTGGAGACAATCCGAGACATCCTGATAGATTTCGATTTTTGCTAACTTTCTTCCTGATTTTAATCAAGATTTCCTTGTAGGAATCTTAAAATCTTTCCGTTTCTGGGTTACTCCATGTGCTCTCAAGATAGCCTACATAATCTGCAATGTTTTCTGTATAATTTCAAGCCGACCTTGTGCCGTTTCGTTTTGCAAGAGGGTGCCCATTGTCCACACCCTGATTGGATATGGAAATGTATCTTAATTGACTTTGGCAACCCGTGGATTCAACTGCTACTTAATTTGGAATCTCAACGACTCTGGAAAACCTTGAATTAAGAGGGAAAAAGGGAAATGGTCGATGTGGGAAAACCTGCAAATTTTAAAGACTGCTTCTGAATGGCTTGGATATGACAGGGTCAGCGGCTTAAAACAAGGTCATGTGAATTTAAACATTCACGTTCTTTGATAGGGTGATGAATGGGTAAGGTCCGTGTTACAAAACAGCGCATGCGCGAATAGGTAGCGCCGCGTGGTGGCAAGTAAAAGTTCAAAACTTGTAGGGGATAGGAGGTTGCAGTATCAAGCAATGAAGATGGTTTCTTCATTAATATTTCAAAAAAGTTACTATTTTAAAATTCTGAAAAAATTCACAAAATTATTTCGTACCATTAGTACCAACATCACAAAGTTTCATTTTTGTATCATGATTACATCGCTAGATATTATTATTTAAAGGTTTATTTCTAATGTGGTTCTGTGTTAAAATCGTGTTTCTATACCCTAGGAAAATTGCAACTTACTACCACAAGGGGGCGCTGCACATAACTTGGACCTTGTCCATTCAATGTTTCTCTTAAGTTTTGATACCTTAAATAATCGAAATCAGCTGGTTTATAAGCTTCATCAATTACAGAAAATGTGTAAAAACACACCTAGCTCCTAGTATAACGAACGAATGTCCCATGCATCCCCTTGTCGTTCGTTATATCGAGAGAAGGTAATTTGCAAATCACCTTGAATGCCCTCTCTCCATATCTAAAACTAGCAATAACGAGTTGTTGAAAAACTATTGAAAAAGTTAGATCGATCACCTGCTTTTAAAACGCATTAAACCAAATGCATAATTTGCTTGGTTCCCTCCATTGAGGGCCATAAAAGCAGTTGACCTTTGACCCTGGGCAGCTCTTTGTGTGTGCCTCGGGAGACAAGTCTACTGATGTAGTTACTCCAAAAGGCCATCCATCTCTTGCCAAAAACAGAGCTTAAGACAATGTTACCTCAAGAAAAACCGCAATCATTAAAAGCACTTTGCCATATCAAAAAAAATTACGTCATTTATCAAGATGGCAGCCAAGAAGGGGAATTAGGAGGTTGAAATAAAAATACTACCAAAAATATCGTGTTTACAGTTGTTCAAAAGAGGGCTTCACATTTTCAATTTGATGTGCAATATCAGTGTACAAACCCATGTAATATAACATTTGATTACAATGGGAATAAAGGATTCAAAATGGCTTCCAAGGCGACTTTAAAGTCTTGGAAAGTTATTAAAGCTGCAAAGTCATGGAGTTATATAAAAAAAACTGTCTTTTATTATGGTTGTATAATGTAGTGATATTTTTTAAATTTGACTTCTTGAAGGTGAACCATTTACCACTGTCCACTTTCTGGCTTTGAAAACAATACAAGTTCAATATGTAGGGTTAAAATTCCACCCTCTGCCACCAAGAGCACTTTTACCAGAATACTGAAGACTGTCCATGGGTCATTTCCATAAAATGTTCATTTCCTGAATGACGAGGGTTGTGACCCCGTTGATCCCAGTTTTGCCTCCTGAAGTAAAGTGAAACATGACTGAAATACTTAAAATACTACTGACTCCACCCATAAATATAAAAAAGAAATGTCAATGGATCACCATGAACTAAGGTTACTAAACTGACATTAAGGTCTCTTGTAGCTTGTAGCACCCTCTAGGGGTGAACAGATACATTTGATAAAATATATTAAAGGTACGTCTACACCAACGAAACAATTTTACATGTGGAGCTTATAATGATTTTATTAATTGAAATGCTGATACCAATATGTGGTTATTTTCCAATGTATTTGTATTAGAGTATCTTGGAATTGGCGATTTTGATAACATTAAAGAGTGATATTATTATCCTTGGTCCCATTAAGCGAAGTTTATTTTGCACGGGTTAAGAGGACTTTGATTCCGAACAGTATTCCGATAACAATAAACGGGGGATACAATTATTTGTGATTCCATTTAGCGTAGTCTATTGCATGTATTTTTAAAACTTTTTATTTCACTTCAAATACGCGGTTCTTGCTTGCTTGTTGGTTTGTTTGGACTTCTTTGAGGTCATTTTTAACCAACTTTCGAAAGTCCTAGAGAGCTAAAATTTTGCGTGCAGCTCAGTCTCAGGTGATATTTTCATCTAGAAAAATTTAATAGAGTTTGTTGATATTATTAAGCCCAAAAAATTGCCATTTTAAATATAAAAAATGCATTCATTATGCATAGGCGCTCTCAACTTAAAACGCGAGCGCAAGGCAAGTAAATGCAAATGTGAAGCGCTCCCTGGTGTCGATTAGCATAAATAAATGGTTTTACGTTAAAAAACGAAGTTTTGTTTAGACATTTGTTCATGAGTTAAGAGGACTCACTATTTTTTTCGTACAGTATTTGTATTAGTGTTCGGGACTTTGACGTTTCCGATAACAATAAACAGGTGATACCATTATCCGTGATCCCATTAAGCGGAGTCCACTGTAAATTGTTGTTGGGTTATCCAACCTTAAGGTGCAATCTTGTCTTTTCTTAAGACCCAAAGGCAGTGAATTCCTGTTTGTAAAAGTGCTTGATATACATGTACATTAACTTGTTTGCCAGACTCATGTATCTACATGTACATTATAAAGCGATGAGCCTGTTGTTTTAATTCAATTTTCGTGATGAAGCATTTTTCTACAATCACTTTTTAAATAATTCATATTTTTATTCACCTTCCCTGTCTTCGATTGAAGTATTACTCGGACTCTTATTGGCCCTTCTGGTGTTTGACCTTTGACCCTCATTTTTGAAGTAATGCATCTTGAAGGCTATTGGAGAATGGCAATTTCATGATACTCGAGTACATTTTTATATTTCCTATTTGATTTTTTTTTTCTATTACGAAGGCCGATTTATTATTAATGGAAAACTACTTGAGATACAGTACACCTGTGACCTTCGTTTACAAACTTTTTTTGTGGTTTAATGACGGAATTTTGCAATTTGTGTGAGATATTTTAAAACTTGTGTTGGTCGTTTTTGAAAAATATTGTATGTTTGGAAAAAAAATTTCCATTTGTTTAAAAAATATTGATGTATTTTTGTTGTTTCGAAAATTGAAAAAAAAAAACAGAACATTTTACATTTTAAAGCATTTGACCCTTATTGAAACAACTCTTTATCTGCTTAACTTATCAGCATGTATCCATATTAAATCTTAAACTGCTTTACCAGGGTTCCCATATTTTTTGAGAATGAAATTCCCTGACTTTCCAGGTTTTTCCAGGTCATTTTTAAATTTTTCAATGACTAAAAAATTAACACAATTTTGTTTTTTTACTTAGCTTATTCCTAGGGAAATTGATAACAAAATCTAAACATGAACATTTGAAACATGTAGTAAAAAGATAAATAAGCCTAAAGTAAAACCTGGTAGTACAAACTAATGTATATTGCATACAAGTATGTTATCCTTTCATAAATATTATTTGTATACAGTGACCACCTGTATACATTTTTTCGGTGTAAACTTTAGCAGGTTTTACTTTATTTTTAAAACAATTTGTTATTTAATGTTCTTCAATCATGGCTTAACAAGTTTACGGCATAATTTTCCCTACATTCTCTTGGTCAGAAAAATTCCAGGACAAATTTGAAAAATTTCTATGACTTTTCCATGACCATTTTAAATTCCCTGACATTCCAGGTTGTGGGAACCTTATTTACATTGTACTGTTGAGTATTTTATCCCTACTGCCTTGTCTAAACTCCTTAACTATCATAACTTTACTATGAAACTTCCCAATTCCTCAACCAACAAACTTCTATATACTCAAACTAAACAAACTGCTTAACTGCCAATCATTTTACTCTGAAACTGCCCAAACTTTTAAATGATTTACTTTATTTCTCACAAACTGCCCAACTGCTTAACTGCTAATTATTTTAACCCTGTGAATCTACATGTATATTGCCAAAAGTCTAACTACCAACCATTTTAGACCTATTGATATTGCTCAACTGCTCAACTGCCAAGCATAATTTAATCCCAATTGAACGTGAAACTGGCAACCTCCATCCTACCATAAAACAAGTTTCGAACAAACTAATGAACGTTGACTGTTGGCTTTTTTGTACTTTTTTTTTACCAAATAGTTGATTGAGTTTAAATAATAGGGAAAAGGTGTCCAGACATCCCAAAAAGTGGTTGGCCAGAGGTGAGACAGGACTCGTAGAACTGCTCATTGTCCGATAAATTGGGAGATTTTCTTTTGAAATACCTGTTAAATCAACATTGTTTTTGAAATACTTTTGTTTTTGGTATTGGATCAGGTGAAGATGAAAAATGGTTGGCTAAAATATAGGTTGTGGCATTTGAAGGACTCCCTGCTGTTCCCCTTTATTAAGTCCATTTTTTTTTTCAACTTGTGTCCACTGTGGTCAAAATGCTGCATTTGCATTCAATTTCTTTTGCTCGTGGTTTGACCCTCGGATCAAAACAATGAAAAAACCATTTCTTATTCTCTGACAATCCTAATCCATTATTTTTAGAGTAATTTAAGATGGCAAGGAGACTCCCCAGATCAAAACAACACGTATTGGCCACTTTTTCTTACTGCACTTTAGGTTTATGGAAATAAGGGGTTGCTTAATACAAATTCTTAAAATAAATTACGTGAAATAGTTTGTTTTGTCTCTCGATATAACGAACGCCAAGGAAATGGGGCATTCGTTCTTTATAGCGATCGTTCTTATACAGAAAGGTCTGTTTTGGCACATTTTTTCGCTCTTGGCTGCTATCATGGCTTAATTTTTTATGCTACCTAATAGCAGTTTTTACCTCCTGAAATTCCCTAGTATTTTTGCCTCAACTGTACTTCGATCTGTCTTCTATTAAACACCGGGAATACAATTTTTACCACTTGCTGGAGAGTGTACACGCTAAAGCTGCTTTTGCAGTATTTTGAGTACCCCTTAAATAAACCTTACAATATTATTAGATATTAACTTTTAAAACCAATCCTAAAAATAGGAATCTTATGTCACAACAAGTTGTGTTTTGTCTCTGACCTATGACATCGCATTGCCGTTCGTTATAAGCAGTTGGATAGTGTAGGGACCAGCCGAACCGTTCATTATATCGAGTGGTTATTTCGATCTCTGTATAACTAACCGCTTGATATACATTTTTACATGTATCATGAGGCTAATACATGAGAGGTACATGTACATACATTTTGGTCGGGACCATCCACACTGTTCGTTATATCGAGCTGGAGTTCATTATATAGAAAGTTATGTTGAGAGGCTAATACATAAGAGGTAGGCATTTTGAACAGGAACAGCGGCACCAGCCACATTGTTCGTTATATCGAGCTGCAGTTCGTTATTTAGAACGTTCGTATTAATGAGAGGCTAATACATGTACTTGTGAGGTATGGGCATTTTGGCCGTGATCAACTCTGTTCATTATATCAAGCAGTTCGTTAGATCGAGAGCCGACCATATTTATGGCCCTTCACATATTTAAAATATACATTTGTAAATCACACTGTCTTATAAAAGCAGTTCGTTATATCGAGAGCCGACTGTATTTATGACCCATTACATCTTTTAAAATACATTTGTAAATCACACTGTCTTATAAAAGCAGTTCGTTATATCGAGAGCCGACTGTATTTATCTTTTAAAATACATTTGTAAATCACGCTGTCTTATAAAAGCAGTTCGTTATATCGAGAGCCGACTGTATTTATCTTTTAAAATACATTTGCAGATCACACTGTCTTATAAAAACATTTCATTAAAATCTCTAACCTACGAATCTAATGAGGATTTTATACTTTTTTGAATATATGGTCTCAATATAAAATGACCTTTCTTGGGTCACACAATCTCTATTTAGCCCTTTGTTCTTCCAAAATGCTAATTAGTAACTCCCATTGAATAACACTCGTTCGTTCATGATCCCATAAAGTTATCAAAATGTCCCTGCCTTTATTATTGTTTACTTTTTTAAAATGCAGGGTGGGCCAGATTTCGTCTCACCCATTTTTTTTTGTTTATCTTATTTTATGATAATGCATGCACCTGAAACTCTTCATGGACATCTGAATCAATTTTAGTCCACTTTGTTATTGTAGGACCTAAAAAAAGTTCAAGTGTCTCTTATTTTCAAAATAGCATATTTAATGTACATGCAGATTTTGAATACCATTTGTCAAAGACATGAAAAGTGGGCTTAAAAAGGACTATAATCGGTTAGTCAAAGGTCAAAGGTTAAAATAGTAGAGCCATATTTAATACGGAGTGTGGATGGGGATTTTATGTGGATTTCACCTAAATGTTTTTAATTTCACTATAAAAATCACAACCGGAAATGAAGAAATTTAAGAAATCAAGCAATTGTTATATAGCATTCTCTTGCAATTAGTTTAGCATCTCAGGCAATGGCATAGATGTCTGGGTGGCGACAGGGTCAAGTGGGGTCATCCTGCGAGTGTCGCTGACCCTTGACCTCCCTACTTACAAATGTAGTATACGCTTAGTTTCGTTTTGTTTATTACCTGTAATGTCGATTTTACGCTTTTTTCGCTTAAAATGGGGTCACGTGCTGAATTTTCATTAACTTTCGTTTTAATATTGTCGAGGCTGAACATTAATAATAATAATACGTGTTTATGTTTTGCTTAAAACAATTTATAAGAATAATAATGCCACCACAAAGTGTGTAATAAAATTGGCCTTTTGGATATAACATTATTTCAAATAAATCATAAATTATACAATTCCTGCATGTGTATATTTTTCACAAAATCAGTTTACTTTTTCAAATATTTAAAAAATTTAGCATTTATTTAAATCTTCGTATTGTAAAGAATACTTAAAAACATAGTGCTATAGTGCTATCAGCGATTAAAGAATCGCTTCATTCTAGAATGATTCTGGAATGATTCCCAGATTCATTCTTGAATGAAGCGATTTGTTTCGATACCATTCAGAACTCATTAAAATCAAGAATGATTCTAGAAAAGACAAACTCGTTTGTGTCCTGGATTCATG
>JAQGCC010006450.1:0-10216 GCA_034698905.1 Xestoiulus laeticollis
AAAAACGCGTCATAAGTTTGCGAAAACACTGTCGGTGAGCAAACTTTTTGGCAAATTTGTTTGTGCAACATTGATACTGTATCATGAGGAGCTTGGTGGATACCCAGCTTTAATAAGTCATGAAACCGCGGTAATTATCGGTAACTTATTTTGGAAGTGAATTTTTTTATCATAATAAGGACTTGCTTATTGTTACCTTAGTTATACAGTGAAGTAGTCTCACCATGTGACTTCACACTGTCTGGTGTTTGTAGATTATATTTCAAATTTATTTATAAAGTAAATGTTTATAGCCTCAATTGGGCAAAGGTTTATCGGTTAAGACCTTGGGACGGTACCAGAAAAAATGTTGCCAGCATTTATCTTTGACAACCTGAACTCGAGTGTTTAGCAGTATTTTTGCACATATAGATTCTAGGTCATCTAACTATTTAGTGGAGCAATTTCCAGGTTTTTAATACCATATTTACTCTTATATTGTCCTATTTTTTTACAAATGTTTACCTTTTAAAACGTTTGGGGCTATGACATGTAGCGTCATGTTAACACTGCAAAAAAATCTCCACACTAATTTTTTAGCACTAGCTCGCCTTCAATAAATGAATACAGTAATATAGTCGCAATACCAGTGGACAAATGTCGGACATTCATGCACACGTACGTAATAATAAAGATTCAATTCAACTCTACCCTACATTCAGCAAATAAATGCCATGTGGTAGAGGGTTGTACCAATTTTCAGGAGAATGCTTTTATGTCATTTGTGAAATTGAATATGAAATGAATTTAAACTATCATTAGGAATACTATTCGATCGTCTTAATCACCTGAAAAAGAACCAATAAGAAGCGTCCGTTTTGACACAAATTTCTACCAATGTTTCACAATGATTGTCTACTTCTAAAATAATTATTTGGCACAAAAATATTAGAAACAATATGCGAATTATCGAGAGGATTAAAATCAGGGTTCGTACAGGTCCTTAAAAGTTCTTGAAGTGCTTTTGCTTGGAATATTTCAATGGGCTTAAAAAGGGCTTACTTTTGGATATTCTGATGATCTGATTAAAAGTTCATTTGATATTTTTATTTTTAAAATTGTATAAATTGTTTTTAGGGAAAGGTGGGTGTGTATTTGTTGGTTGTGTAATCACTGTTGGCCTGGAACATCTTATATTAATTATTCTGATTTAAACATGGCACCCCTCCTCTTCCAGTCCTTAGATGAGATTTTGCGTATGCTCCTGATTGAGTCCTCATTTCTGTTACACTTGCGAATCTTAATAAAAAAAATTGAATGTCTATTTTACTTTAAACCTTATTTTTATCGTTGTCATCAGCTATAATTATTTTTTTTTAAAAAAACCTTAAAGGTAGACGTAATAACTTAATAAATGTTAAAATATTTTCTTATTAGCGATAAAAAATAAGGTTTAAAGTAAACAATTTTTTTAACATTAAGTTATATGTATCATTATTTAGTACGTGCGTGAGCATGTCTGGCTTATTTGTCCGCTACATGTATATATACACTTACTGTGTGGGTGGCTATATATATATATATATAGCCCTAACCTGTAAAACTTGCAATTGACATTTGCCTTTCTGATAGAACTGGGTCTGTAGTGTCGGGTACCGGTACTTCGGTGTTGATTTGCTCACGCACCTGAGCCCATTATTGTTTAAGGGTTTAGACAACGTAAATCAAAACAATCATAACTTTCGTAGATTCACATGACCCTGTTTTGCGTCTCAAGGTATTTCTCTACTTCTATATTGTGAAGGGGGACGCCATTGATTCATGGCATAATCAAGTGTCAAGATTGCATACAGAATCGACCGCCGCTTTATCAAACATTGGGTGAAGCAAAATAATTATTTTCCCTGATTCATCTGATAGTAAATACTATTTTTTTTTTTGTTGAAAAAAATGGCTTTAAAATTTTGGTGGAGCCATTTTGTGAGTAAATACGGTAATATGATATTTAGTAACGTAATCTTATTTTGCATTGATTTTTTACCATACATAGTTTATATATATTTGTTCTCATGGCTTGTGTAGAAGTAATTTCCAAGTCGAAATGCCGAAATTTCATTTCTCGGCCTAGTTAGCACAGCAACATTGTAGAGCTTGAGTTCGGAAATTTTTCACCCAATACATTCACTTTGTCTTGATCTGTCGAAAGCGAACGATAAATATTGACGTCTCATGGTCCATTCTTATTTGGGATAGAGTTTTGATCATGTGTACCCAAGGGACACCTGAACCTTCATGTTAACCAGCTTGACTGCCAGTGGAAACGTAGCTTCGATCAACTTCAGTGCGCCCAAAAATTAGGAAATTAGTTAGTTTTCCCGCATGGCATGGAAAGTTTGATCCGGTACAAAACTTGCAACGGTCCATCTTGCCTTCCGTGCAATTCGAGAACCAAAGTTATTCATTTAAATACATTGCAATTCGGGTTCAACCGCTTCTTCTTCATTTGCGTTTGATTCTACCGTTTTCTCGTTTTGTGTCTCTATCGCCATTCTGTCCTGATCATCTTTCCGGACTCCCTTACGCTCACAGTTATCCGACTCAGCTCTCGCCACCTCCACCAACCCGTCGGGCGGCAATGTACTAGGTGTGCAAAATTCATCGGGACCGCGACGCGACATCGCTGCGGTCGGTACGGGAACGGCGTGATGTTTAAACTCGTGTTTCTTCAGCGGATTTGCTGCTTCGTTGATTTCTTTTTTCCCGATCAAATTACCGCGTGTCCTTTAGAGCCAAACGCAATGATTTTTTTCTATTCTCGCTATTTTCGTGTTTTTTTAATTTTTTACCTAATGGGCTTGTCGCGTGGCCCCCTTCACGAGTCGGATTATCGTGTGACCTAAAATTTATTGTACCCCCAACTCTTCCCTTCATTACGCGTGCCACTCGGGGGCAGTGTCCATTTAGCTTAATGTCGATTAGTAGATGGCGTTTTGAGTTTGAAAGTTCGACAGCTGCTGAAGTTTGCATCGATAGTGCATTTCTACTTTGGAACATTTCATCTTCGCTTCACGTTGCTTTTAGAAGCAAATCGGTTCAACAAGTATCCTTTTTTTTTCCTCCCCCCTCCCAATTCTAGTGAATGTCTAGTTATTGTGTAAAATTCATTTATGCACGCATAAAATGCTGATTTTGAAACAAATCTTTGCGTTCCCAAACTAAACGGATGTGCTTCATAGAAATAATTTGAGTAATAAACACAAAAACAAAATTTGTCTTAAGGCTGCGCTGTTTTTCAAGTTATGGTTTATATAAAATATGTATAGCTAATGTGGATACTTGTGTAAAATAATGCCTAGAAATTGTTTTGAGCTTTACAATGTGATTGATTTAAGGAAATTTAGACCAGCATTATGTTATCAAAAGTTACGGTCTCAAAAAAGCCATGCTGTGTGAATTTCAAGGTAATTTCATTGCCTATATCTACAACTAGCATGCAAATTGCTGACTTGAGCACATGATTAATATTTTCTAAATTATCGGAATTTGGCATTAAAATCAATTTAATAACTTTTATTTCGGGTTTAATGCATTTATTGCAAAAAAAATATGTTCAAAATAAGTTTAATTGTATATTCGCGTTTAGTAAGATGTTTATATAGTCAAAACAAGTGTGATTAATAAGTTAATATGCAAACAATAGCTAGTTCATAATTACATGTAACATTCAATGTCTTGGGAATATTACACTAGATAAGACCAATATTGCACATTTTATGTCACATGTTAATTTTATTAAATGGTTCTTGGCGCTGAAGGACTTGAATATTACTTGATTACCTGATAGTTTAAAAGATGCTTTCTGTTTTTTTAATGTGATCTACATCACCACCCTTTCCTATGGGGAAAGTTTCCAATTTAAAAAAATTCTCTGATTATTTATCTACGGCACAGAGAATCTATTTTTTATGAAAATGTTCAGATATTTTAGTTTACTTATTTTAAAAGTATCTGAACATTTTTGTTTATTATTCTTTTTATTTTCTAATATTTGAAAACTTTCCCCATATGAGAGGTTGGTGTTGTAGATCACCTTAAGGATAATATATTACCGCTTCCATATGCTATTTTGTCTTATAAATAAAATTCCCACATTTCTGGTCCTTCAGTTGTTGGAATTTCAAATGTAAACTATTGATTCTTGGCGCTAAGTACAAAGAATGTGCTAATACATTTAAAGAGTATGTTCGTGTGCTTTTTCAGAGGTACAACTCCAATCAATTTCTTCTATAATGAATCTTATTCAGTATTACATCACACTTGACTCCCCTGCATTGATCCCTTACTATTATTTGTTTGATCATGTAGTTTTTTTTAAAAAAATGTACGAATTAAGTAACCGATATTGGGAAGTAAATGTAAAATTTGGGGGAGTTAATTGTACAAAATCTGATTAAGAGCCATTGTAACGCTGAAACCAGCTCTAGCATCAGCTGGTTCATCAAGTTCTTCACCGTGCCAGTTACGAAAGTCATGAGAGATCTGCAGTCGGTATTTGTCTCATTAATCGGGGATCTGGGCTGGTGAGGCGTGGTTAACTGTTATGAAAGCAATCTTTTTCAGTGTCCAAGATAAAACCACTTTCTGAACGGGTACGCGGAGCTCGGTCTTGCACGGTGCATTCGAAACGGGCAACAACGCGAATACACCAGAAAGAAGGATCGGGCTAACGGCTCCACCAGTAACCATGACGTATATGTCGCGACTTTCGGGCCCTATCGTGTACCCGCGAGTCGATACCGGTAAAACAATTGTATTAAATGCTACTTGAACGCGATCTTACATAGATATTTTTTTCTTTTTAAATTGCTTGTCTTCCTTCCCCAATGTGCGGCCTCAGTAGTCATGACTACGAGACAATGCATGGCATTTTAGGCAACTCAAAACAGCAGCGGCTGGAATTCTTTTGTAATTTTTTGTCCTTTGCTCTAACTACTCCTTTCTTTGAAATACACAAGATATTGACATTGATGCTATATTTGTGTTCGTTCTAGATGATGAGGATCTACTGCTAGGGTCCAAAATTCATCTGGAACTACGCAATCTATTTTCTCATCATTTTCAATTTCATCTCATTTGAAATTGCAGTGAAGACCAGTACCTGTACTAGTGGAGTTATCTGTGCAGGTAAGTTGACTTTAAAATTCTCCATCATAAGATTTTAGTCCATTATTCAGTAAATAAAATATGAAATGTTCTCTTGCAGATGAGTGGAGAAGAAAATACAGACGAGACAAAATCTCGCACCACTATCTGTAACGAAGATGCTGAGGGGCCAAAGTCGCATGGATTTTTGGAATGATGTGCAGAAAATGGATCAACGATTGATTTAAGATGCTGAATTTCCGACAAGGATTGTGACCATTCATTCTGATGTAGAAGTTAAGGTGGAGGGTTAAAACTTGAGAACCCAAGGTGGAGGGAAAGAAGAAGTTTTAGATAATGTCACATCTCATGCAGCAGAAATTGCACTGTGGAAATTTAACATACCGTTTTAATAAAATTCCATATGGAACACATCATTTCCTCGTGTTTAATAATGTGCATGTCTGAAAAGCTGGATTCAATTAATCTAATTTCAAATACAGTTTATGGGATGCTCTGTTTAGTTCATGGGGACTATCATTGCTCTCTATTTGCCAGGTGATTAATTCTAAAAAGCTTTTTGCGAATGTTGGTTTGATTGAGCTTTCCTGTAGAAGATTACAATTTGGAATTGTCACATTTGTCACATGATAAGAGGCAATTCATTCTGTACGACCGTCGCTGACTTTGCAGAGATGGGTTGGTATCCTGACCGATTTCTCCATGCCCATCCCCTTTTTCAGTGTTTCTAAATTAGTTCCTTGAGGTAAAATTAATGCTTCCGTAAAATAAAAATGTAACTTTTGGGGCATGTATTTTTGCAATGGTTGGTTAATTGCACGATTTTATTATGGGCACTGCAACTTTTTATTTGAATGATCCATTCGCCTGAATCAACTGGAAGACAGATTTAAACTTTGATATCTCAACTGTAAATTGATTTGCAATCTTTATTATGGTGAACCTACAAAGGACCTTCCATTTTTAATAAAATATATGACCTAGCATGGTATTACACCTGATGATCACCTAAAAGTTGTGTTCGAATAAATATTACTGAGTTGATAAACAAAAACTCTTTGAAAGTTTAGGTGTTAGTATTTCTTTGAGAGGTTCAAGGTCAATCAGCTAGTAACCTTCACTTATACTATCATTTGCAACTGAAATTTGTCTCCAATTGGCTCAAGGTTGTTGCAATCTACCCTCTCAATGGGTTCATAGTCTGAAATGTCTGCATATAACTGCATACAGTGTATCTACAGCTCTGAAGGACGGTTCTGTATTTGCAATTGTCTAAATAATCGCTATTTAGTAAGAATATGGCTAACATAGGGAAAAAACTGGTCAATTCAACTGATTGCTGTGTTGATGAATCTCTGGCTGGGTTAGTCGCTGCAAATGATAACCTCAAACTTGTCAAAAAACATCGTATAGTCATTAGAGGTGATTATGAACGAGTTAAAGCTGCTGGTCATGTCACACTCTTAGCTGGTGGAGGCTCTGGACACGAGCCTGCCTTTGCTGGTAAGTTTCAATGTATTTATGCTGCAGAAATACCGTTTTATTTTTCCTTATCTTACAAATTTTGTATCTTTAAAGGATTTGTTGGTGTTGGAATGCTAACTGCAGCAGTGGCTGGCTCTGTATTTGCTTCTCCTCCAGCGACCAACATTTTAGCAGCTCTTCGGCTTTTAGGAAATGGCAATACAGGTAAACCTGACACATGAGGATATGGTAAATTGAAAAATTTAATAAATTGTGGAATAATTTTCTTTTAAGGCATTTTATCATTTGTGCGAACATTAGTTAATTGATTGTATGAAATTTTTTCTATACACTATCTATAGAATTTTATCTTTTGGAATTTTAGAAACAGCACTTTCAAACCAATTTCTGTCATTAGTTTAAAGGTTCTTAAAACAATATCTTTATTCTCTTTCAGCTGGCACACTTATCATCGTTGCAAATTATACTGGTGACAGACTAAATTTTGGGTTGGCTGCTGAACAAATTAAAGCTCAGGGTCACATGGTGGAAATGATTCTTGTGGCAGAGGATTGTGCCCTAGTAAGCAGTAATAAATCTGCAGGCAGACGTGGACTGTGTGGTATTGTGCTGACTATGAAGGTATAAAACGTCATAATGCAGTTCGACAATAGTAAAACATCATGTTTGAAATTGCACGGAATTTTATTGTACATGCATATGTTTTTAAAAAACTTATTAAAAAATATGCTTTATCAAATTACTTGAATACGAGTTACCCAGATTACCATGTATTTTTTTATTTTATAATTTATAGATTGCTGGAGCTATGGCAGAGAGTGGGTGCAGTCTTTCCGAAATCGTCAGTGAATTGAATCAAGTTACTGGGAATTTAGGTAAGATGGTTAAATGGTTAGTTTTTTATGCTTTTTTGCAGTTTTCAATTAAGTTTATTTTTATTTTTTAGGAAGTATAGGTTTGAGCTTATCACCATGTAGCATTCCAGGTTCAGGACCCAATTTCACACTGGGTCCAGATGAAATGGAATTGGGTCTTGGCGTTCATGGTGAGGCTGGAGTTCGTAGGTTGAAGGTGTTTTAAATTTCCTTCTAAAAAGTTAAGCTAAATTTGCCCTATACATCTTCAAGCAAATTTTATTTGATTAGTATATATTTTTTGAATATTTGTTCAATTCAAATTTCAATAACATTTGTAATGAGTAACTAATTAAAATGTTAATCTTTATTATCCTTTTGATAAATCAAATCTATTAAATGTGTATTCATGAGGATAAAATACTAAAACGTGTCGATTGATGGCAGCAGTCTTTTTATTTTATTGAATATCCTGTATACATTTAATTGTCTAAAAGTTTTTTGTAAACCCTATCATTATAAATGTAGATGCAGTCAGCAAAGGAAGCTGTTAATACTATGCTGAATCATATGACCAATTCTTTATCTGCCTCTTGTTTGCAGCTGCAACCTGGTAATTTTTCAAAAAATTTTCTGTGCTAAGTTGCAAATAACGTGACTTGAGTAAAAAGTAATATTTTCTTCTATCATATTTTGCAGGTGATAGAATAGTGTTATTAGTCAATAATTTGGGAGGCACATCTAATTTAGAAATGAATATTGTAACCTGGGAAGCCATCCTCTGGCTTGGTGAGGCATTTTAAAGCTAATTGCATATGATCATATTTAGGAATTGTTGTAAGTAATTGCTTATTGCTATTCAGAAAGTAGGGACATTGAGGTGGTGCGTGTATTTTGCGGTCCAACTATGACATCTTTGGAAATGGCAGGCATCACTATAAATATTCTCAAGGCAACTGGCAAAATGGTGTCTTATGTCGGTAAGGCATTGATTAAGTTTTACAACTGTAAAATGATAAAAGTAGATATTTAAGTAACATACATTTTTTCTACCATTTTTTGTCCGTTTGTCAGATATGAAGACATCTGCTCCGGGTTGGCCAAACGCATATCAGGTGACATCAGACAGGACAAATAGCAAACGAACTCGGGCACTAGTGCATGATGTAGATATTCCCAGTGGCACGGATTTTAAAATAAATAAAGCAAATGCTGCTAGACTTACCCAAGGTAATTTTTATTATTAAAGGCGATTTTACTGACGGGAATCATATTATGAAAAATTGATATGATATTTGAAGATCGAAAAATATAAGCATGTACTTGACAAAAAGCTGAAGGATCATTAATATTCTTAAAATTTCTTAAGCAATGTTCTATACCAATATGATTTTTCTGCTTCAAGATAAATCATTTCTCTTGAAGACGATTATTGGACATGCTGCCCAATCACTGTTTGACGCCAAAGAACTCCTTAATGATTTGGACAGCGGGTGTGGGGATGGCGATTGTGGAAATACAGTATGCAGTGGTGCTCAAGGTACTCAACTGGAGATTAATCATTTTTTCTTAATTAATGATATAAAGTCATTGACATAATTTATCTTGAATGTTTCAGCTATTTTGGATGCCTTAGTAAATGACTCGTTCGATGTACAAATTCCATTTCAAACAATGCAACAGCTTGCCAGTATTTGTCAAGAAAGTATGGGTGGGGCATCTGGAGCTCTGTACAGCATCTTTTTCACTGCTGCTTCGGTTCCTTTGAAAACCGATATTTCATTCAAATCTTGGTGCAATGCTTTACAAGCGGGTTCCGAGGGTATAAAAAAATATGGAGGAGCAGCAGTTGGAGATCGCACAATGGTAATTAAGTCTCATTGAAATACTGATCATGATTTCTACTGAGAGTGCTGTAGTGGTGTAGGTTTCTAGATCTCTCGGCAGCAAACCTATATTTTTGAAGGACCTATAATTATCACACGCCATATTCAAAATTATATGACCATCCACTTTGACATAATTTGGAGTTATCGCATTTCTGTTTAAACGTTAGTATTATCCCAATGAACGACTTTTAAGTCATTTTTTTTCCCAAATTAGTTGGACTCGCTTTATAAAGCGGTTTATGCCCTTCAGCATTGTTCAGCTGATCACGATGCCATTCAGTTTGCTGCTGATGCGGCTGAAGAAGGAGCCAAACAAACGGCTGGAATGAGAGCAAATGCTGGTCGAGCCAGTTATGTCAGCGCTGATCGATGGAATCGAGAAGACCCAGGAGCCGTTGCAGTTTCCATCATTTTTCGTGCAATTGCCCGCATGTTTAAAAGTAAATGCTAGCAGGTACGAGGTTGGATTATTCCTTTCTTTTTTTAAAAAAAAGCAATTTAATATTTTTTACAAAAGTTTAGTGGTATTTTCACGATGTCCACAAAAGATGGCTAATCTGATATGTGCATGTCGGATTTTCTAAAGCATTACTTGGCACACTTTTATTGTATTTGTTCATTATATTTCATACTAAGTGTCCGTTTAATCTAACAACAGAAAACTTATATAAAAAATTGGAAACGATTTTCGGATCAGTTGTCGACACTTTTTTAAGGGGGCGATCCCCACTGTGATCCACAATGGTTAAGATGGGGCCGAAATTCGAGTTGTTGTTTTTCCCTTTTGTTTTTAAAATTTTTTGAAAATTATTTTTTAAAAAAATTCTTTGAAAAATCCTTTAGGTG
>JAQGCC010006451.1:0-10213 GCA_034698905.1 Xestoiulus laeticollis
CAAAAGGATAGTAAAACGATGAATAAATCATATGCATATATTTGTATTCAAAACCAGAAATGAATAAAACAAAGCAAATGTTAACGGAAATTTCAGACGATTTCAGAGAGGAAAAAGCGGTACGATTAGGCCTATTTCATAATGCCAAAGATAAAGAATAACTAAGAATGACAGGTAAGAAACCTTACTTATAAGTGAATCCTTCGCCAGAATCGAATAACTGATGGGCGGTAAGTCCATCGTCTAAATCCTCGTCGAATCCACCGTTTGTAATACCATTATGGGCCATGATCGTTAGATTATGCTAGTGCAGGAAAAAACGTGTACAAACAGTACCAGACAGGTGTTCTCTAGAAAATTATTGACGAAACACTAGACAGACACGCTATGATGGCACGTGGTCGACTGGTCGTCTTATTGGAAAATGCTAAAAGATGGCAGCATCGTGCCCCTCTATAAACTCTTCTCTTTCGTGTGCAAAGCGAAATTTTCGATTTGCACTTGGATGGAGCTCCAATCGCCATACGGAGACCTGTAGGTACACTCTTTGAAAATTACATTGAGAACAACCTCGAGAAATATTAAAATAAACATAAAAAAAGGATGTTAAAAAAGATACGGAAAATAAATAAAAAATGAAAAACAATACATAGTACTTTGTGAATAGCTTAATTGGTCATAAATATATATTTTTGTTCTTTTATTGGTTTTTTTTCTGTAGTTGCTTGCACCCGAACATTTGTAAAGTAAATGCCAATCGGCGTGCAGGCTAAAATTCCCTATTAGCCTCATTAAAAGGTGATTTACATGGAAAAAATATTATTTAAATAAATTTTCATAGCACAGGCAAAATTTTTTAATTTTTTTTCTATTATGATCTATACATGCATTCTTAAAATATATTTTAATATATTAAAATTTTATATCATTTTATATCTTTTCCACTGATTTCGATTCATGCTCGAGTCACTATAGTCAGGAAATCTCATGCAGGCCCACCAAAACATTGTATTGACTGCAATTCTATAATTGACTTCCTTTGAGTGATTAAAAGCAGAACGTGGTCAATGGTCAGAAGGCATAAACTTAGATTTTAATCCCATTTCATAGATAATTGCAGATAAGGCCAATGGGTCACTGGGTGCATATCAGCTGCCTCTGTACACTAAAATAATCTACATATGGAAGTAACCCTTATTACGATATACATGTATGCCCAAATAATTTTTTCAGCTAATATATTTTTATTTATCATTTTGTAAAATAAATTAAATATACATGCATGTATAAAAGTTGCGCAAAACCAATTGTTCTTACTTTTAAAATTATAGTTTACCTATATTTTATACATGTTCAATTGGCATCATCAACTTCAACATAATATATTATATACACTGTATACTAGTAGCCTGCAATGTATATTTTTTTTCTATGAAAGATACTGTATAAAAATAACTAAACAACAGGTTATATGAGGTGGGGCGGTGGGCCAAAAATTTCCCGCGGGCAACGAGTTGCACATAGCCCACTAAAAAGAGAATTTTGACCATTTATTGGGAACGGAAACTAGAATTTTTACAGCAAAATTGGGGCAATTAAAGCAGTTTATCTATAATTCTATACATGCACACACATGCACAATGTCCATGTGGTGATGCGTCATTGGCAATATAGCGTGTGAAGGTGTCATGACACTATACCCTTCGTCCTAATAAAATAATCTTTTAAAAGGCGATTGTAGTTAAAATTCATTCAAGTTTCTAATTAACAAAATCGGAAAATTGGTCATTGGTGCTTTTTAGTACTTTTTGCTAGACAACATGATAAGAAAAACCTTCAACGTGACTTGCGCTCGTATATGTTGTTTTTCCGCATTTATTCATCCTATAAATTCGCAGAATTTAAAGTTGTTTACAAAGTCTTTATTTTTAAACGTTTCAGTTTATTTACTTAAAAAACTTACGGAAATTACTGCGTTGAAAATATCACTTCTACATGTATATGTATAGGCTTTTATTTGAAAAACAAAACATGTATAAAATTAATCTGTATGCACTGAATTTTTAAGATTAAAAAAACGTATATAGCTATGTCGAAGATTATAAATCTAAAGCTAAAATATATCTCGTGATTTCATCTATTATTTTAAGAAAACAAAAAAGCCTAGTCCACATCAAGGAAACAATTTCATGAAACTTGAAACATTTCATGACAAAAATTGTTTCGTGAAACAAAAAGGTGTATAGACATATGCAACATCATTGAAATATTTCATGAAACAGCTTCAAGTTTCATGTTTCATGGAAATGTTTCTTTAATTGTTAAGGACTAGGTATAAAATAGCTGGTTTTAGTTTCAAATTGTATTTTTCTATTTGTTTGTGTCATATTTTTGGAAAAAAATTATACTGGCGATTAAGTTGCTTAACAAAACCGCTAGATGGGGACTCTTTGCTGCTATTCCCAAATTACAATAAAGAATTTGCATGCTAAAACATGACGATCCTGAGCACGTAAACGTTAATGTACAAGTGCATATTTTTTTTTTTCAAATGTAAAAATACAAATGTAATCCTATATATACATATGTACTAGTATGTACATAAAGGACTAACATAAGACATGTTGTCGTTTTATTAATTGGAACTGTATATAGACTGTATTGGAATTTAATTTGGAAAATAAAGTGTAAAAACAAGAGTACGTACGTCATGTCCATGGTATATCATAAAACTAGAATAACATACATGTAAGCTTTAATTATGGCTTGTTTTGTTCACGTTTTGCAAATGTCAATTAAAGATATGCGCATCGGGCTTGGTTTATTAGCCAATAATGAGCTAATAAATTAATATCCAATACTTTGTTATTATATACACGTAGAAGCCAAAACAATGATGCAAATAAGTTCATTATATTTTGTGGCAGTTTTTATTTGCAGATAAACAACTTTAATTGCAACATGGTTTATTATTATAAGTTATTCGTGCAACAACAGCAAGTACCTGTACATATATACATGTATAGCAAAACTAGCATAATTGGTATTGACGTGCATGTCATTTACAGATCATAAAACTTTGCTGGTTTCTATAAAACTGGTCATCAATTAAGCTAATAGCATAATACACTGTAGTCTGTCAACTTAAAGCTCTTGATTCTAGAACTTTCCAGTTTCTCTTGCACTATAGTTTATAGTTGCGACTTGCAATAGTCTTGGAATTACTTGCATTAAGTTGCATACATGTAATATTGAATACATTATAATGTACATCTACAGGGTGGCCGAAAAGTCAGTGCCACTTTTTTATAGCAACGTTATTGCTATGAAAATTCTATTAATGCGGTTAATAAGGAAGTCATGTGTTCTTTTTCCAAAGATGTTATTAGTTCTCACTATTGACAATTTTTTCACGGAAACCCAAATTATAACTTTTTAGCCTATATATATATGTATAACACTTAGTACAAAGTGTCAAAATTAGGGAAATGAAAATAATTGCCTGTTTGTATTAAACATCTTCTCTTTTCGTCTTAATTAGAAATTATTTAAAGTTGTTTCTTATGAACAGAGGGAAATGTTAAATGGTAGCTACGCTGCAGTAAAGATTTCGGTTCAATATTATAAAGCGCCTACATCAAAATTAGGTCACTTCACTGCAATGCACAACTGTGTTGCAGCGTAGCTACCATCTACCATTCCCCTTTTTTATTAAACATTGTAACAACTTAAAATGATTGCCAATGAAGACGAACATTGTTGATTTCACACAAAAAGATAATTTTTTTAACTTTTTCTAATTCGACATTTTGTCATAAGTGTTACGGCTAAAAAGTTTTATAATTTGGGAAAATTCTGTGAGAAAATGGCCGTAAGTAAAATCTAACAACACCAGTGGATAGAGCACACACACGACTTCCTATTTCACTGCATCAATTTTAATAATAAAAGTAGGGTTGGCACTGACTTTTGGACCCCACTGTATATATACATGTATACATCCATACGTATACATATACATGTATGTACAAAACAACAATTACTAACAAATGTAACATTTTTTTTTACGAACCTTTTTTTTTAAAAGGACCTTGATTATGTAAAATTTCTTCAGTGATGCTTAAAATAATTGATTTCTTTTCTTCTCTAAGGGAAATTCGGAAACAATATTTCAAATCTATATGTTTAAAGCTACGCCATATTTGCTGCAATACATATATTGCAAAGTCTAATGAAGACTGTGTCTAAAACTACATTCGTTTTATTATCAAGTAAACAATACTTGTAGCATTGTATGTAATATCGAATCATTAAAAATATAAGTAAAGATTATGGGTAAATCGCAGTTTCAGTGATAACAGAATAATAATAATAATAAAGATGAATCATGTATGTAACGAAAAATTACAGTAATTGCATACATAGATACCGGTATTTATAAAAAAGGCAAACGTTAGTAAAGTGTTTGAAGAAACGAGAATAAACAAATTACAATTTACAGTGCATTTATTTGCAACACTTTATTGTCATAAACTTTACCTCTCAACTTGCCATACTTGTTTACAGGCGCATCCACGTGTCTAAAGCTTTCAGATATGGTTACGTATTGAAGACAGATCAGATGATTCAAAACTGCATGTACAGTCAAACCTGCTAAAGGTGACTACCCAAAGATTGCCAAATTCGGTGACTGTATTCAGGTAGTTATTATACAGAGAAATTTTATTAAAGAAAACATACGTATGCACTAAAACCAATTTATGAAAAGTGGTAACCATACCAGGTTTCACTGTATAATATCCATCATCCATGTGCATTTGAGAAGTCATTTTGTACATACATGCAGTGATGCCCTGATCAGTCCTCTAATACTCAACTTTTAAAACCAAACTTTCAAAATGGACAATTCACCATTGAGCATGATGCCAAATTTAAGAAAAAATGCTCCACGCCAGCTAAAACTGATCCAAAATGGGGGAAAAAATCCTTTTTCAAAGTGGAAGTCATCTTCAGATACTTGTTTACTTAACTCTCAGAAAACAAACATTTATACAAAATTCAGTTTTAGGGTATTATCTTGTCAAATGCCATTTTGATAATTGTGAAGTGTACATTATATTCATGGTGGAATAGGGAATTAGACCATTTGGCACAATCCATATATGCACATCCATGGAAAATAAGAACCCACAACCCTCATTGCAGATAGCAATTTGAATTGTGTTGTTGATGCCAGCTACGTGTTCACAGGTGAATGACATTTTTACACGAAGTTGTCTATGGGGGCAAAATATGAACTATGTTCATTCAAAAGATATTTCACATTTTTGGCCTTGGCCCTTCAGTGGGTCAGCTGGGATGAAAATGCAGTCGCTAAACGTGGTCTCCCCTCCAGGGTGCTTCAGGTACCTTTACCCACTAAACTCTCCTGATATATCAACCCCTCGTTGACGTTAGCGTTACGGCAAGCATGCTAATAGGGAGAGGGAACCCTACCCCCCCCCCTCCTCCTCCCCAGATGATCCCCACTCTAGAGCCCTCGGGCTTCGTGGCATTTGTAAGCAGAATGTAAACATGTAGGGCTGTGCAAGGTATCCAGTATTTGGTGAAGTGATTGTGGCGTCTAAAAAGGAGTCATTGCACTGCAAAAGCAGGGACTATGCAGGTTACAGTGCGCAATAGCAAAAGTCAGCAATGCGAAATGACGATCATGTCTTTTTTGGAAATGTGGTGTTGCTTAGTACTGCTAGTTTAGCTCGATAATGTTTACGTTCTGTCTTTCTTCTAAGAAAAGCAAAAACACGTTGTGCATGTCTTCGTCCAGTTTTGTACGTTTTGTATTCTAGGAATGCAGCCCAGGCTTCCATGTATTTGATGGCACATTGTTAAAGTGCAATTGGCTCCTAGCCATGGCGTCAGAAAACACATAAAACATATCTTATGCAATTCGGACTTATCGCTTTGGTGCCCTTCGAAAAATAACGTCGTTTCAACACTGTTATGCTAAACTGGATGAGATTTACCTGCATGTATGTAGACTAAAAAACTAAGGTTATATAACCCCACCTCTTCTTTCCAGAAAACCGTATGTCCGAATTTGACAATATACTTAAAATAAATTTAAAATCATAAATTATTTACCATTATATATAGAGGAAATTGTTTTCCATAAAAAGCATTTGAAACTTTGACATTAGGGGCCGTCCATAATTGACGTCATATTTGTGATCATGTGTGACGAGGGGGAGAGGGTTAAAAATATGTGACGTCACATCAACAAATCAAAATGCGCTACTTTAAATAACAAGTTTGATCAAAATATTTTTTCAAATTTCATTTTTCAATTGCCTCCTTTTTATAACATATTTTCTTCTGCAATATCACAGTGCAATGCCAAATTGTACATACAGATTACAATGACAATTAATAGCCAGTTTTCAAGGGGGGAGGGGGTCAGAGTTTTGCGACGTCATATTTGAGGGGGGTCTGACTTTATGTGACTAAGTGTGACATAGGGGGGAAGGGGGTTCAAAAATCTATCAAAATCGCGTGACGTCATTTATATACAACCCCTTATCTGTATTATCCTCAAAGTATGAACCTAGACTTAATAATCAGTAATTATAATCTGTAATTAATCCATCTTTTTTAGTTTAACCAACAATTAGCCGGCCTCGTTGACTAAAGCATTCCATAACACTGTCCAATCTATAAATACATGTATATAAAGTCATTATAATATAGCTACAATTGAGTACAGTGCTCAATTAAATTAACCATCAATTTCCTTGTCTACAACTTTTGGACGGATCGTGTTTATGCAGCACTATTCATGCAGGTGACAATTGAAACAAAAACTTGTTAAGATATACTTGTTTTAATAAATGAAAATTCAAAGACAATACAATTTCCTGCTTGTTGTCTGTATTTTAAAAAAAATGTTAAATAAAATTGAATAGAAATAATACAATTTTTATATCTGCAACTGTGGCGAGGAAATGAAATATTAAAACGAACGTTTAAATTAATTTCACAATTGTCAGACAATGCCAGCATTTCACGAAGTGAAAACTGGATTCCCATTTACATACAGAAGCATTGAATACAGACTATAGAACAAATGATGCAATGAAAAAATAAATTTGACAACTGTTAATTTGTGAAATGAGAATGTCTTTCAAAGTTTCTTCAACGCATTTTATTTTCCTGCAAATACGTTTTTGCAATCTGTTTTTATTATCAAATCTTATTTGTAAAGAATCTGGATCTTTTACAACAAATTTCATCATTGCATTTTCTGTAAGTTGGGCGGTAGCGATCCGTTTCACCATAATTTCTTTGGATGAACCACTTTATCCAGGTATTGAGCATCTAGACCTGATATCGGGGAATAGCGAAGAGGAAGTTCAGTGAAATCTCTCTACAACAGACAGTCACGGGACCAACAAAGTTGTCCATTGCAGAGAGGTGTCCTTTGATGAGGGTAGAAAATTTAAAAAAAATGTTCATTATACACATTATAGGAAGGCTCATGTTACTAATCTTAGCGTTTTTGTCTACATTCGGTTAATTTGATAGATACAGCGGCTATGAAAAGCCAATTTCCTGTTTAAAGGACACAACATGTCTGTCTATACCCATCATTACATGTGAAATTAAAGCTAATTGATAAAGCACCATTACAGCATAATCATTGGTGTAAAAATACAGAATATCACAAGCTCAAACTGTGCACTCAAGCCTCCTTCAATTAATCAAAAACTTATCTAACACCTTCTTCACACCAACGTTGATGTAGATCAACTGATGTGGATCAAGAAAACTTTTGCGTGTTAATTCACACCTCAGAACTCAGTTAAACTGGTCACATGACCTAGTATACTGTGCCCTGTATACTAGGTCATGTGATAAGTTTAACTGAGTTCTGCGATATGAATTAACACGCAAAAGTTTTCTTGATCCACATCATTTGATCTACATCAACGTTGGTGTGAATCAGGTGTTATTGTGGATAAGTTTCATAACGTGAGCACCCCATATTGTATACATATAGGAATGCAAAAAAAAAACGGTTAATTATAGCTTTTTAGTTCGATACAATATGCTTCTATAGGTAACCATAACGAGCACCAGATAGAAAAATTGTGTATAACACACATAATAGTAATTATTATAACAAATTAATTAAATCTCGTTAGAAAACCGAAAACCGCGCACCCCATGCAAGTTTCCGCTTAGGAGAGGTAAATGTATATCTTGGTGACAAAAAAATTGGTTGTCTGCGTCCGTTGTGAAAATACATTATTTTCCTATACTTCTGGGCAGCAGGGGATTCGCAAAATTGTCCAGGAGGAGAGGTGTCCTCCCTACAGGGGTGTCCTTAAAAAAGTATTTCACTGTATCATCAAAAATAACACGATTTTTTGGCAGAACCATCCAGGCGATGCATGGACAAACCATAAAAACAAACCAATCCTGGACGTCCTGGTCTCAAAGATGGCGGCCCGTCGATAACTTCTAGGTTGACCCTGCGACTGCGTGCAGTCAACAGCAAAATCCAATAGTGAGAAGAAGGGGAGCCGCATAGGATCGAGCGCCTGCGTGCCTGGCACGCTTCGTCGCTCTCACTTTCTCCCCCCCTGGTACCCCTCAGCGCCGTCGTTTGGCGATGCTCCCGTGCAGGGGCTCCTCCGCCGGCATCCGAATCACAGCGGGAGTCGCGGGTGCAGCAACTGCGTCGCCGAGCATCCCGAATGGACCGTTCAACCTCTGGAGCAGGACGAGGTAAGAGCGATGCTGCTTTGTCCGAAAGGACTGCAGTCTTCACACGATGAATGCAATTAACGTTTCTGCACTTTCTATGTAAAAAAAAATAAATAAATACACGGCATGCGTATACATACAAGCATCTCTTTTATCCAGAATGGATTTCTCGTCGTGCGCTAGCTGTTTGTGCTTTCACGTATCGATTTTGAGGTTCGCGTTATCGAAAGATGAGATAAAGCGTAGGAATCTCTGTGCGATATTTGTACCATGCAAAAATGTTGAATGCTCTAAAAAAAAAACATTGCAGAAAAAAATTTTAACCTGGAATAATGCGCGTGTAGTGTTTGCATTGTACGCACGTTATATTCTGAAGATGGTGCAAGAAGGAATTTTAGAACGATGGCATTTAAACGCTAGGTACTTTCCGTCACGTGACGAATTCCGCGGTGTCACCGTGGAATCAATCGATGCCAATAAGTGGCATTTGCTGGCGTGTAACGAGAATGTAGCGATTGCTGTCTTTTCTGTCGTTGCTAGTTTGCGTGCTATATGTTTATGCTATGGTTATCAGTAGACCTGAAGTAGCATGCCCTAATTTCACTCTTTATGTTCCAATAGCAGTTTTGTATAATGTCTTAACTGCCGTTGTTTGCACGAAACGAGGCGTTTGTTTTGTTCTGGAACATTAGGAGAATGTGAAGCTCTTATAGAATGGCTAGCTAAAAAAACAACTTATTCAATGGAGGACTTTCAAATTGAGCCATTGACCTGATGTTGGGTGCTTATAAGTTGGATATATTCCATAACTCGAGTTGTTCGTTACAAATGTTATATATATAATAGTCTTATCACTCATTTGTTGTTATTGAAATCACCATGTTCCGAACACTCGTATTAAAATACATTGTAAAATAATCGCTTATTGTAATCCACATTTCGCTTATTGTTATCATTTTAGGCCCTCCTTCTCCCATAGCAGTTTCACATAGAAAATGCTGGCGAGGGATGGCCACATTTCCTGCGCATACATTAAGCCCCAGGCTACACTATGGGCTAAAAACGAGCGTTTGACTAGCCTCAAACAGGGCATCGAATTTAATTTAATTTCTAGAATTCTAGAATAAATTTCAAGCACATCTAAGATTATAAGATTTGCATATAAATATCTCGTGCAAAAATTCTTTTTTAATTAAAAGTCAAGTTTGAGGCTAGCCAAACGCGCGTTTCCAGCCTAGTGTGGCCTATGGCTAATGGATAAACAAGCAATTATGGAATCACAGAACAAATGGAAAGATTTGAGTTTGAAAAAGACCTAGAAGATAAATAACCACTTTCGAACTGTACGATGAGTTGCCTAAAATATTTGCCAATGTAACACCTGATTCACACCAACGTTGATGTAGATCAACTGATGTGGATCAAGAAAACTTTTGCGTGTTAATTCACA
>JAQGCC010006452.1:0-10210 GCA_034698905.1 Xestoiulus laeticollis
GGGAAAATTATGAAATTTTGATCATGCAGTAGCTACAAAAATACTGTATTTTTATCAATTTTTATTTTTGTATTATACCAAGTAATTTTTTTAAAAGTATGCTTTAAAATTTCCCCATAGCAAAACATGCAGTTCAGTTCCCCCTTAAATACACGTAGAATCGTTTTATTTGCTTACCAATAACCACTAAATCTGCAGTGCATTCTTGATCTCCAAGAACACACGTGTATTCTCCTTCATCCTTCACAGTACTACTGTTGACAATTAATTTGCGGAAGGGTCCATCTTCAACGCATTGATGGTTCTCACCATCCTTGATGGGTTCTCCATCTTTATACCAGGTCACCTTATCCGTTGGTTTAGAAACTTTTGCTACAAAGATAGCCATGTCCTTTTCTTTCACTTCCAGATCATGAGGCTTTTCCAAGAAGTCGCCAGCTGCCTCTGAACATTTTTAAGAGTAAGAACGTTAGATTTTTTCTTAATATTGAAAACAAGCAATTTTAATTCCACTTACCATTGACAGTCAATTTCGCTGTCGTTGTCTCTGGACCAACCGTACACTTGTAACTTTTAGCATCAGCCATGGTCACCTTCTTAATGACCAAGAAGTGCTGCTTGCCTTCGTCTTTAGGTTGCAAATTTGTAGTTGGTATGAGCTCCTTCTCATCTGCGAACCACTGAACGGGCGTTTCTTTGGAAGTTTCGCAAATAAACGTCACCGTTTTATCTTCAACTGTTTCCTCGTTTTTCAAAGCTCTTGTAAAGACGCTGAAATACAAATATTTAGTCATGTATAAACAGTTGTGTAACTAATATCTAGTCCTATCAGATCTGGCTTTCTGATGTGGACAAATCAGACCAGTATGCAAGATAATAAAAATTTTCTGATTGATTTATGTAATGCAGAATCTTTGGCGTCACATTTTGTTACTAACATTTTTCATCACTCTAAAATCACTCTAAAAATTCGTTTTTAAAATTGCCAAATTAACAAGGCTAAAGTAAGACTCAACTATTCTGTGTTTTCTAGTAGGAAGTAGATTTTAAATCAAATTGCATGCATCTTTTTCGTTTTCGTATAAGAATCCAATTTGAGTTATGTAATGAGTGATTCACTAATATCTAGTTGGTGCAATAAAAACAAAACATTAAATGTACTCACATCTTATCACCGGGTTTCATTCCCACTTGGACAACGGCCGTATGTGTATCTTTGCCAGCTGGATTCGAAGCAACGCATTTGTATTCTCCAGAATCTTTTTCCGGTTTTGCTCCCATAATTTCTAGTGTGCAAACTCCCTTTTCAAACGTTTGCTTTATCGTTTTAGTCGGCTTTAATTGGGTGCCGTCTCTAAACCAAGAAATTTCAGGTGTTGGTACTCCTTTCACCTCTGCCACTAATTTAATAATGCCACTTTCTGGGACATTCTGAAACAAAAAATATATAAATTATTGCAACTTATAACAGTTAGATATTGAGCGCTCGTTATACCGATAGATTCGTTTTTACACTTGGCTTTCATGACTTTTTAAGACACCTGGCAGTTTTATGCTCCCTAAAATTACATAATTTTTTGCCCCAACAGTACTTATGTCTTTTATTGAACACCAGAAATACAATTTGTGCTAAATGCAGGAGACATTAACTTTATTCCTTCGAATTAAAATACGAATCTTATAACAACAGGATGTACTGTTATCATATTGCTGTTCGTTATAAACAGTTCTTTGGTATTGTTTGGTAGAGAAGGGACCATGTCCGAATTGTTTGCAATATTGAGCGGTTCTTTACACATTGCGTTCGTTATATCGAGAGGCTTGTACTTGAGAGGTATCGGCATTTTGGTCAGGACCAGCCACTCTGTTCGTTATATCGAGGGCCGATGTAAGAAAAAAGGCCCAGGCGTCGTCCCAAAGGGCCAATTTCAAAGAGTCAGTTTTTTTAATACTTTTTATTGAACTATGAGGAAAATCATCTTTTAATTTTTAAATTTATAACTTGATCAAACTGTTATGATAAACTATGTCGTTTTATGAGGAGGACCCAAGTGGAAATTGCAGGCGTTAAACTAAGCTTAGTTGGTATTAAAATGTTGAAGCACCATATTTGAACGATAGCAAAAAAATCATGGTTACTTACTGTGTTTTCAAACTTCTCCACGAATTTTGGAGGTTGTGGTTTTTCTGGTGGTTCTGCAAGAATGGAATTGTGTTAATTCTTTGTCCTTTTTATTTTTTTTCAAAAAAGTCAAAAGTTCAAGTTCCTACCTTTAATTGTAACATCTGCAGTAGTAGTAGTGCTGCCTTGTGGATTTTCAGCCTTCGCCTCGTACTTGCCTGTATCTTCTGGTTTGGGCTCCTGGATGGTCAAAGTATGGATGTCATCCTTGGAAGTCACCTTAACTGACTTGGATGGCTTCAACGGTTTGCCATCCTTGTACCACGTCACAGTTGGAGTTGGTTTGCCAGTTATTTTGGTGACTATTGTCAATGGTTCTTTGGGCTTGACAGTAGTATCTTTCAATGGTTCCACCACTTTAGGAGGTTGCTTTTTAGGTTCAACTTCAAGCCTGATGACATTGGTTGCTTCACCTTCCCTATTGGTCGCCACAACCTCATATGTGCCAGACTCTTCAATGGTCACTTTCTTGATCTGTACCAGCGTACTGTACATGTGAACGTCGCTGACAGTTTTAATGATGACACGTTTAGTTTCTTCCACTTCTGTGCCATTGAAAATCCATTTCACCTGAGACAGAAAACAGAACATTTGCACTTGCACTGTAATGCGTTCAGATCATATCAAATGGCACTTGTCGTGTACACATATCTGGTATAATTTATGTTTTTATGGCAGTTTTTATACCTCTGGTTCTGGTACTGCAACCAATCTACATTCCAGTTCAACATCCTCTTCTTCAATGACGGATTTCACCTTTGGCCTTTGGCTGAAAGTGGGTGGAATGCCCTCAAGAATGTCCACTAGTGAGGATTCCCTAGTTTTATTTCAGATTAAATTAATGTTTGTTAAGGAGTGCACTTAACTATATTTTTTGGAAAGTTGTTTAAAGTTTATACATAGAAATGTGTAGCTACCTTGATAAACTGCGCCTTGACGTTGGTGTTATATCACTGCCATGGTCTGATAAAGGTCCTATAAATAAAATTCGATTAAACATGTATGCTCTTTTTTTTAAAACACACATGCCTTTATAGATTTTTACCTTCAACCACAAGTTCCGCAGAATTTGATGCAAAGCCAGCAGAGTTTTTAGCAACCACTGTAAATGTCCCAGCATCTTCTGGGAACACTTCTTTGATAATTAATGTTGCCACATTATCGTCATCGTAGAAAATCTAAATGGTATTTGAAACATGTCAGACTACATTCCATGCATTTGTTAACGACTTTTGACGCTATCATGATTGTACAGTGTCCTTTTTTTGAATATTTTTTGGATGCATCTATACCAACATTAGGGTCAGATTAATAAATTTAATACTTAAAATATTTGACAATTTAGGAAAATAAATTTTGGGTCAATTACTTAAGGCTCATTACCCTCTGGATCAAGCCCTATACATGTACCTGTAATGTTAAAATTTCAAAAGCCATTTTTTTCATAATTGATGAAAATAAATTAATGAAAAATTGCATCACGTTTTCATGCATCCAGCTGACTATTTTATTTTGATTGTTGCTCAAAGGGGCGCTAGGAGGACACTAGTGTCCCCTCAAAGACACCCCTATTTCAAATATATGAAATTATGAGTTTATTCAGTTGAATTTGACAATATGAAATGGCCAGCTGGATGCACCAAAACGTGATGAATATTAAGCAATTTTTTTTGTTTAAGTTATCGAGATAATGGCAGTTCAAATTTAACATTGCAGGTTTAGGGCTTGCTTCAGAAAAAAATGAGCCTAAAGACGAGTTATATTTGATTTTACCCATATTTAAATTCATACTGGCTATTCTGTTTGTCATAATTGCAACATCAGAAAATTACCTGAAAGTCCGGAGTAGGTTTGACAATTGCGGTTTGTCGGAACCATGTTATAATTGGTTTCGGAACACCTTCCACCTTGCATTCAAATTGAACTGTAGCACCATCAGGCACCCGTTGGGGCTTCAACTTCTCCACAAATTTAGGTGGTTTCTTCTGTCCTGTTTTTGGTTCTGAAATAAAATAAATCCAAATACATGTATGTCTAGAAATCCTTAAAGCTTTTCAGATTGTCAATTAGATTTGGATTACAAGTTAGACATGATATTTGAGAAAAAAAAATTCGGATGCCAGACGTCATCAAAGTATAACAATTAAAATAACGACATTAAAGATTACATAAATTGGCTTACTTTCAAATATTGGTAACTTGTTGATTTTTTCTGTAAGCGTGGTCTCCACATATTCATTGTACGAATGTTCAGTCATTAGATTCTGATTTGGCACCCAGCCTTTTTCGTTGGTAAGATGTTTCTTTACAAACCACCAGTCTTGATTAGTGGTTTCAATGATATATAACTTTTCTCCTTCCACAACGGTCATGGATTGCTCATTTTCACTGACGTAGGTGTTAACAGCAAAGAACACAGCACCTTCCTGAATTTCTTCTACAAAACCAATGGATCAGAAATTAAATAATCAACAATTTGAAACCAATTTAACCGTTTGCATTTCCTGCTTTCGTTTACTCACCTGCAGGAACCATCCTCTTGATGGTAGTTTCTGCAAACTCTTCTTCTGCAGCTGGTTTTTCCGATGGTTCATCTTTGACAGTCAGTGTGAATTCCTCGTCCTCCACTACCATTTTCTCCTGTGGTTTCTTCTTCTTTTTGACAACCGTTTCAAGGAAGACGTCTGAAATCTCTTCTTCTGGTTCCTCAACTTTTTTGGGCTTTTTCAGAGTTACTGTCGTCTCTGAAATTGAATTCCCGAGCAAATTTCCTATTAGTTTCAGTGATTTTTTTTTTGTGATATTTAGTTTTATTTTGCATTGCGCAAAATTAGTTATAAAATGCTGTTATTTTATTCCTGGCATTGTTGCCAGATTACCATAAACATAAACAGGGAAATATATTCTTGCAAACCCATTGCATTAAAATTATTTTAGGACAGTGTTGTGAAATGGAAATTTAGTAAACCGATATTTAATTCGTTAAATTCTTAGTTGATGTGGATTGGTTTATTAGTATTAAAACAAAATTGTTTAGTTATTTGATTAAATCATTTCCTTCACACGGTTTATTTTAATATCCTCGGTAGCGTTAGTTGGTTACTTCTGCCCCATACCAATAACCGATTAGTTTTCAACTTCTATTAGATGATAGTACGACTTCCTCATTTTTTAGAACTGCACACTCCAATTGGTTAAACATTAGTTGGTTTTTTTCCATGTTAATCCATCGATGCCTCTTCCACCAACTGTGAAAATCCTCACCTTTAATTTTTTCTTCATCAGTATCGCTTTTGATTACTTTCTTTTTCCTAATGGTCACCTCAGTGCTTTCTTCCTCGATCTTCTTTTCTTTAACTTCCTTCTTGAGAACCAGAGATGCTTCTTCCGGTTCTTGGCCCTTGGGAACACCCTTCTTTCTTTTCACAACCACAGTTTCTTCAGTTGTTTCCTCGCTTCCTTCTCTGGGTTTTCTTATTGGGAATGTGCCAGATGCTTCAGGTCCTTCCTCCTCAACATCAACCACCCTTCTCTTGATGATAGTCACTTCCGCTTCTTCTTCATCAACAACCTTTTCTTCTTCGGTTCGTTTAATGACAATTGTGGCCTCAGGAGATTCTGCTTTCTTGGGTTGCTTCTTTTTCTTAATGATTGTCGTTTCTGCAGATACGTCTTGTGGCTCTTCCAGCTTCTGAGATTCCTCCACCTTCTTTGGTTTTTTCAAAGTTGCAACTGTTTCTGGAGTTTCTTCCTCTGGCATTTTCATCACCTTCTTCTTTATGATAGTAACTTCCGCATCTTCTTCTTCCACTGTCTTGTATTCTTCAGTCTTTTTGAGCACCAACGATGCCTCTGGACCCTCTTCAACCTTTGGCTTCTTCTTTTTCTTAATTATTGTTGTCTCTGCTGTAACATCTTCTGGTTTTTCTTCTGGTTGCTCATCAGGTTTTCTAGGCTTTTTCAGAGTGATAGCTGATTCTTGAATTTCTTCTTCCGGTTGTTCAACAATTTTCTTTTTAATAATAGTGACTTCATCACCCTCCTCTTCAACCACGATCGGCTTAGCTTCTTTTTTAATGACCATGGATACTTCTGGCGATTCCTCAACCTTAGGCTTCTTCTTTTTCTTTGTTATAGTAGTTTCCATTGTCACGTCTTCTATTTTGTCTTCCACCTCATCTGGTTTCTCCTCCACAGGTTTTTTAAGCGTCACAGCAGTCTCTTGGGTTTCTTCAGTTGGTAAATCAACTATTTTCTTCTTAATGATGGTCACCTCAGTGTCTTCTTCTTCTACAATGACAGGCTTTTTCTCCTTCTTTAGGACGAGTGATGCTTCGGGAGATTCTTCCTTTTTGGGCTTCTTCACCTTCTTTTTAATGGTAGTTTCAGTGGTGACATCTTCCGGTTTTTCTTCAGGTTTCTCCTCCTTCTTTTCGGGTGCTTTGAGTGTCACAGCAGTCTCTTGAATAATTTCCTCTGGCATATCAACAATCTTCTTTTTAATTATTGTTACCTCTTCTGCTGCTTCTTCGACAACAGAAACTTCTTCTTTCTTTGTAATGACCAATGTTGCTTCAGGAGACTCTGCTTTCTTAGGTTTCTTCACCTTCTTTTTGATCGTAGTTTCAGTGGTGACGTCTTCAGGCGCTTCTTCAGGTTTCTCTTCCACCTTTTTGGGTTTCTTAAGTGTTATTGCAGCTTCTTGAATGATTTCTTCTGGCTGTTCAACAACCTTTTTCTTAATTATTGTCACTGCATCAGATTCTTCTTCAACAACTGAAACCTCTTCTTTCTTTTTAATGACCAATGTAGCTTCAGGAGACTCTGCCTTTTTAGGTTTCTTAACCTTCTTTTTGATCGTTGTTTCAGTGGTGACATCTTCAGGTTTTTCTTCAGGTTTCTCTTCCACCTTTTCGGGTTTCTTGAGTGTCACCGCAGTTTCTTGAATCACTTCCTCTGGCTGTTCGACAACCTTTTTCTTAATTATTGTCACCTCATCTGATTCCTCTTCAACAACTGAAACTTCCTCTGACTTTTTAATGATTATGGTGGCCTCTGGCGATTCTTGTTCCTTAGGTTTCTTCACCTTCTTTTTGATCGTAGTTTCAGTGGTGACGTCTTCTGGTTTTTCTTCAGGTTTCTCTTCCACTTTTTCTGGCTTTCTGAGTGTCACTGCAGTTTCTGGCGTCACTTCCTCAGGTTCTTCAACAAACTTCTTTTTAATTATTGTCACTTCTTCTGCTGCTTCTTCGACAACTGAAACTTCCTCTTTCTTTTTAATGATCAAGGATGCTTCAGGAGATTCTTCCTTCTTAGGTTTCTTCACCTTCCTCTTAATGGTAGTCTCTGTTGTGACATCTTCAGGTTTTTCCTCAGGTTTCTCTTCCACCTTTTCGGGTTTCTTGAGTGTCACCGCAGTTTCTTGAATCACTTCCTCCGGCTGTTCGACAATCTTCTTTTTAATTATTGTAACTTCATCTGCTGCTTCTTCGACTACTGAAACCTCTTCCGTCTTTTTAATAACCATGGTCGCTTCAGGAGATTCTTGTTTCTTGGGTTTCTTTACTCTCTTCCTAATTGTGGTTTCGGTGGTGACATCTTCTGGTTTTTCTTCAGGTTTCTCTTCCACTTTTTCTGGCGTTCTGAGCGTCACAGCAGTTTCTTGCGTCACTTCCTCTGGTTGTTCGACAAATTTCTTCTTAATTATTGTAACTTCATCTGCTGCTTCTTCGACTACAGACATTTCCTCAGTCTTTTTAATGACCATGGTTGCTTCAGGAGATTCTTGTTTCTTAGGTTTCTTTACTTTCTTTTTAATTGTGGTTTCAGTGGTGACATCTTCTGACTTTTCTTCAGGTTTCTCCTCAACCTTTTCTGGTTTTTTCAGTGTCACTGCAGTTTCAGGAGTTTCTTCCTCCGGCCTCTCGATTAGCTTTTTCTTGATTATAGTGACTTCTGCAGCGTCTTCTTCCACGACCTTTTCTTCTTTTTTAATGACCATGGTGGCTTCGGGTGCTTCTTCAGTTTTGGGTTTCTTCTTTTTCTTGATTATGGTTGTTTCCATGACTACATCTTCTGGCTTTTCCTCCGGTTTTTCTTCCACCTTTTCTGGTTTCTTAAATGTGACCTCAGTTTCAAGAACTTCTTCTGGTTGTTCAACAAACTTTTTCTTAACAATGGTGACTTCAGCTTCTATTTCTTCAATCGTTTTTTCAACCACTTCCTCGACCCTCTTGATAACCATGCTGGCTTCCGGTGCCTCTTCTACCTTAGGTTTCTTTTTCTTCTTGATTATTGTCGTTTCTGTAAGAACCTCCTCCTCTGGAGCTTCTACTGGTTTTTTGGGTTTCTTCATTGGAATAGTCATTGTTTCTTCTAATATTTCTTCCACTGGACCTTCAACAGGCTTCTTTTTAATAATTGTAATTTCAGTTGCACTTTCTTCTTTTACAATCTCTTCTTCTTTCTTCTCAATTATAAGTGTGGCTTCTGCAGGTGCTTCTTCTGGTTTTGGTTTTGGCTTTTTGGTGAGCTTGATGGTTTTCATTTCAGAAACTTCTTCTTCAGGTTTTTCTTCTACCTTTTCAGGTGCTTTGGTTGGCATTTGGAAAGTTGTTTCTGGAGCCTCCTCTTCTGTTGGTTTTGTAACGGATACCATTTTGATAACGGTTGTTTCAGAAGTAACTTCCTCCACTGCATATTTAGGGGCTTCTTCCTCCTTTTTAATCAACAATGCAGTTTCAGGCGATTTCTTAGTCTTTTTCTTCTTTTTTACAATGGTGGTTTCAGTGATTTCTTCTTCGACCTTCTCTGGTTCTTTGGATGGTAAGCTGATGGTAGCTTCTTGAATTTGCTCCTCTTCAGGTTTAGGAACTGGCTTTCTGAGCACGATCTTGGCTTCGACCTCTTCTACCTGGGTTTCTGTGGTTTCAGGCTTTGGAACTTCCGGTTTTTTCACTTCCAGAGTGACTGTTGCTTCAGGCGATAAATCCTCTACTTTAGAAAATGAAAAGTTATAAGCAAGTTGTAAAAAATTGATCGTTTATCATTGTTTGTTATGTGTAGTAACGCGTTTAATTGTGTATTATTATTTTAGAATGTCAATGTTAATTGAGCTGCATTATTTAAAACCTGCAAATTATCATTTCAAAGTTAATTTCAGTATTATCAAATGTCAAATATTGAAAATACGACGTTCAAGTTGGATTATGGGAAATTGTTCAGTCATTAGTTAATAAGTTGCCTTTCCTTAGTGCCATAGACGTAGTGGCGAAATGTAATTACATGTTAAATATTATTAAATATTAATTACATTAGAATATTTTCTCCTGCATTTAAAAGGGTCATAGAGGTTCTAACACTTGTGAGTTCCAATTCACAAGATTAATTTAGAATAGATTCATTGAAAATTACCAAAAATCTCATTTTATAATTTTGATTAAATTTTTCAAGTTAAGCAGACCGCTGTTAGCTGCAGACCATCGATATTAGTCGTTATCAAGACTGTTAACTGTCCAGTAGATAGACTTCGCAGCCATATTGCCTTCCTTGGACATCTCATGCGGTGCTTGAGCAAAACTCGCTCACCTATATCAGCCTTGAGAGGTGCTCTTTTACGGATACTTATTTCAGCAGTTACTTCAGGTTGTTCATCCTCAATGGACTTTTCTTTTAATTTTTCAGGCATTGGCAAGGTAGTTGTTGCTTCTGGTACATCATCCGCTTTCATGCCTGGTTTCTTCATGGTAACAGTGCTTTCTTCTACTGTTTCCGGTTTTACGTCCATTTTAATTTCAACAGCCTTTTCCTTCTTGGGCTTCTTTATCGTCTTTTTGGTTGAGATTTCCTCCGATGGCTTTTCCGGCTTTTCTTCTACTGTTAGCAATAATGTGGTTTCTGGAGATTCTTCTACAGGCTTTGGAACTGCCTTCTTTTTGATTTTGATGACAGCGGCAACCACTTCTGCAGTTTCCTCTGGAACTTCCGGTACTTTCTCAGGCATTGGCAATGTAGTTGTCACTTCTGGAG
>JAQGCC010006453.1:0-10210 GCA_034698905.1 Xestoiulus laeticollis
GGTGAGAAACCCAGCTTGAGATCGTCTTGAAAAACAGTTTTTGTTTTACATTTTCGTGCAATGTGAACGCACCTTTATACCTTTTCTTGTATGGAGCAAAATGTTTTCTTAAAATTTTGTGAAAGTTGGTTTTCGTCTCCCCAACCATTATATGAAATACCCATTTTTTTTCTCCAAATTTTCAAAATCACCCATATGTAGGCATGCATATTGCATGACCTGTAGGTTTTGGTGAATTTATTTTCATAAATTTTGGAATGTTAACTCATAAAACTATGTAAGCTATAAAAGCTTTCTTAATATCCTGGAACATGCATGCACAGAAAAGATGCGCAGTGGGGCAAGGTAGAAATTCACAACAGAATTATTTATGTAATGTGTATACTTATTATTATTATAAAACATGTTGTTTTCCTTTTTCCCTTATAACTCACTTTAAAGGGATTTCCCCTTCCAATTGTCTCGAAATACTAGCATGTTGTAGATGGAACATGGTCACTTTATTAGGTGCATTGTCAATGGAAAAATTGTAAAAGAGATGTCACACCCTAGTCACTATACATAGAATTTTTATGAGTGAAAACTTATGCACTAAATCCAATTTATGAAATCTGGTCATTATAGGTGGTCACTTTCCCAGGTTTTACTGTAAGTTAACTTTGGGGTGGGAACAACTAGACCTGCAGGTAATATACATATCTGAAAACTTGTAAGTCTGCATATAAAATGGACTTAGTCGACTTAGGTCACATATGGCATTATATAAATAACGAAATTTATTATGTGAAACTTTGCATAAAACTATATATAAAAACGTTCTTAATATCGTGGCATATGTGCAGAAACGATGCGCAGTGGGGCAAGGTAGAAACTCACAACAGAATAATTTATGTAATTTGTATACTTAATGTATTATTATAAAACATGTTGTTTCCATTTTCTCCTTATAATAAACTCACTTTAAAGTCCAATTGTCTCGAAATACTTGCATAGTGCAGATTGAACATGGTCAACATGGTCACTTTATAAGGTGCATTGGCAATGGAAAAATTGCAAAAGAGATGTCACACCCTGGTTACTATAGTGACCAGGGTGTGACCCAGAGAAGGGTATATACCCAGAGAATTTTTTATGAATGAAAACTTATCACTAAATCCAATTTATGAAATATGGTCACTTTCCCAGGTGTTACTATACATTAACTTAATTTGGGGTGGGAACAACTGTCTGCAGATAATATACATATCTGAAAACTTGGAAGTCTGCATGCCAAATGGATTTAGTGGACTTGGGTCACAAATGGCATTATATAAATAACGAAATAAGCCAAAAATATATACGTTTCATTTCATATGACTAGCCTCAAAATAAAGCAGACTAGTTTCCCTCTGATGGGCTTCAGATACTTGTATCAAAACACAAAACTCTCGTTTTCGCAATTTGCTGATGCCTATCTCCGTTTTTCCCGAATCATGAACTAGCTATAGGCACCCCTGCAGAGGGTCCAATGTCCCGGATTGATGGGCGCCACGTGCCCCGGGTTATGTCGCAGGAAGTATCGCAGTTTTCAGCGTGAATCGTATCGCGGATTAAGCATCCGTGACGACGAGGGGGTGCCCCTGTCCCATTTCGAGGGGTCCTGACGAAATTATAGGCGTTAATGATTCCGAGGTACCCCCCACCCCACCCCCTATGTAGGACCAAAGCGAGGGTGGTTGAGGATGCTGATGATGGAAGGGAAAAGGGAGGAGGGGTAAGAATGGGCATGTGAGATATGCCAAAATGCTTTTGTTCACAAAAGGAACCCCCGGTATTTAGATAAGGTTCATTTTGGGTTCAGTGAGCAGCTTTCCCATATCGACATTATGGAAATCGTGAAGAAGACAGCGTCTCGGAACTCCGGTCCCTGGCGCTTGGAATGCTGGGAAATATCGATCCCATTGGGAGCGACCTCCCTCAGCAAGAGCTGGAATCAGATTCTGGAAACCTCTGTTTTTGGGCACTCTCGAAGGACTCATTCTGCTGGGGTGTGGCACCAAAAACAATTTTTTTTAATCGGCAGGGGTTTGGAAATTTTATATTTACTGACTGGAGTTCGCTAAAAATTTCATACCCACACGTGTTTTTTTGGAGTGCCCCATATAGGGTGGTGAAAAATGAAAAATTTAAACCTTTGTACTTTTAAACATGTGCACCACAGGTAATAGAAAATAGATGGCGCCACGTCCAAAACAGGAAACCTGCGAAAAGTGCAAGTTAATTACACCAAAACTTGTAAATAGCGCAAACCATTGGGACCGAACGTAAAGTTTTGCGATTTGGAGAGAGTGCTATTTGCAGGTTGAGCTAAAGTGATAACCATACACACCTTGCCGACTGAGAGTTATTGCTACTTCAAGGGTCATACGCTATTTACAGGTTTTGGTGAACATGAAAATGCTCCAAATATGCATTATAAGCTAATGTAAATTTAGGCAACTTTTGGGGCAACTGAAGATATTATCATATTTTAAAGATGTTTTGCACACAGTAGGCCTATACATATAGCCATCAAGTATAAAAGTTTCTGACCCCTGCCTCATCTTATACTAACCTGTGACCCTTACAGGTTGCATCGAGAAGACAAGTTGTTATTTTTTTGAATTTTCAGTCAGGGATAGTCAGGGAAAATTGTTTTAAAATGTGCTGTGTGTTGGAAAAGCCTGCATTGTTAATCCATGCCCGACTTAGGAAGGTTTTTTGAATTGCTCAGAGCCCCCCCTAGTGCGCACTCCACGCGTCCAAACATTCCAATCGTTAGTGCTGCCCCCCCCCCCCCCATTTTCTCTCCATTATTCTCACGTTCCTATCTCTTGCCCTGCCCCATGCAGATGAACTAGGCATAAAACAGAAATAAAAGGGCCGTATCGTCACGGAAATTCCGGTTTCAAATAGTTGTTTCTGTCGTCAGTCATTTGTCCACACTCGCTGACTCCTCGCTCCAATGCATCCGGATGAATTTGTTGGCGAACTTCCGTTCTCGTGCCATATCTGGGAAAAGATTGCTCTATCTGCATGTAATTACACATATGGTCCATAAATACAATACAGACCGAGCGCGTTGGATGCAGGGGTTTTTCCCCTAGTTCAGCGTACAAAAGTTTATGCATATACTTCTGCGAGCTTTGAAGAAGTTCTGTATAGAACTTTTCCAACTTTTCTATAACTATACTGCTTGCTTTACCAGTCATCATCACTATACTCAGTATAATAAGCACTCAATATTGACCAATTGTATAGGAAAAACGCATTTTTAATATTGGCACAATATTGCATGTTAGATTAATTTCTGAATTTTCTGTTTGTAAAACTGTACTTATTATAATCGTTGTAAATGTGAAGACATCCTTATATTATTTTGTGTACAAGCAGTGTTTATACCAAGTATACACTTGTCTAGCACAAAATTCAATTATTTAACAAGTATAGTACTTCATTTGTATAATGTATGCATTTATTTCAGTTGTAAAATCAGGTCTTTATTGCAAAAATTATGTTTACAAATGATATGTTTGCTCCTTTGTAAAGAACCATGCTTCACATCAACATTTAATAGATCACACCAATTTCGATTCGATATATAGGAGAAAATAAAAAAACGTGACAGTGGTTACTGTGTCAAAATGGCAGTATTCGATGTCCAACACAGTATTTAGAAATGACTCTTAAACTTTTTTCCTATTATGTTTGGGTTGTTTAGATTGCCCATAGATGTCCAGTTTCGCTTCACCAATCAAAGGTTTCCCGAATTCTTTTCACTTTTCGCCACTTAACATGTGTTCTCTCTTGGAAACCCTTGTCACTTCTTTGAAATTCTCGCAGTGCTTGTCACGCACTAACACGTGTAGTATTTTGAGAAGTTTTGTGTGCCGCCATTGTTGCCCTCGGTCCATGGACACTATTTATTAGCATCGAAAACTGGGCCATACAAAGGTGTCACTACATAGGAGCACTCGCGCTCCCGAATTCAAAGGACCCCCCTAAGGGCGTATACTGCCTTTGCCAATCTTAAACGTCATTATATATAGTTGAACTTGTAGCGGCGATACTGTAACTCAAAGCATTGGACCATAAGCATAAACTTCAAATCATTGATACCTTTCAGACTTTTAAATCCTTGCCAACATAAAGCATAAATCACAATTTTTACCAAATGGCTATTTGGAACTTCAACCTGCTTTGATGTACTTGTTTCAAATTTATATTTTGAATTATTTTTCTGATAAGATGACTTTATAAAAAAACAATTTTTAAAAACTGACTGTTATTGGGGAATAGTTTACTGTATATTTATATTTAAAATATGAAACCAGGTACTGTAAAAGCTGCTAAAGGTGACCACCCACAAAAATGACAAAGTTGGTCACTGTATGCAGATGGTCACAATGCAAAGAATTTCACTGAAATCTACACAAAAAAATATAGTTACCTCCTCATTTATCCATTTTTATATATTAATTGCTTCATATAGTGTTTCAGGTTCTCATATTTTCTCATATTTTCATATTTTTACACAGCTTATGCTAACTTGAAACTTTGAGCTGTTCTTTCATTCCAAATTTTTCAAAAGTTCAATTTTATCCTGCGAAGTGCTATAGGCTTAAAACAGGATGTTTTATAGGGAATTTCACTTTTCCCCTTAAAGAAGGTTGCATTCCAGAATAAGCCTTTTTTCGAAATTATTTTTTTATTTAATTTTGGAAACTGACAGGAACAAATGAAATGTAGTAGGACATAGCATAAATATTCTATTTGTTTAAATATATGTACATTACGCTTCATGGAAATAAGTCCGTAAAGTAGAGGGTCTGCATGGTAAACTTTATGGGCATATTTCCATGAAATGTAATATACATGTATATTTAAACAAATAATAGAATATTTATGCTAGGTCCTACATTTTATTTGTTCCTATCAGATTCCAAAATTAAATAAAAAATAATTTCTAAAAATTAAGGCTTTTTCTGGTATGCAACCCTTTTAATGGGATTTACCCTTCCAAATTCCAATTATATTGAAATGTTTGCTAATGCAGATTGAACATGGTTATACTTAATGGAAAAGTTACAACAACCTGGTCACCATGCCCATTAGACATGTGGTCACTATACAGAGGTGGTGACTTTACAACCATTTTAATTTCCAGATAACATGTGATCTCCACTTTTGAAATCTATTATACAAATAGTATTATATAATGTGTGATTTTGGCGTTCTTCTGGATTACCTGTATAGATTTGCATCAACATTTGCAGCAGTTGCAGCAAGTCCACCTGTCCCCAGATGGTGGGACACCATCCTGGGACCGGACTCCAGCCTCCTGCTGGGCAAATCAGTCTTGGTTTCCGACCGTAATTTCTAAGTATGACCCTCAATTGGCGTCCGTTCTGAATGTCCGTCTCGGCACAAAGGGCACCCCGTATCTCCATGGCGGATTAAGGGGCCGCTCTGAAGAGGCCCTGGACAAGCGCAACGATTAGCCTGAAAAAGAGAGTCAGGTAACGTGAATGGAGAAGCCGTAAACCTTACAACTTGTTTTCTTTGGACACCATCTTTTCTTCTGAAGCCCCTTTTCAATAGGGCCCTTCAAAAGGGGTGCCAGAGAGCGTGCGGCCACCCTTCCCAGAAGCCCCTGCGCCCGTGGTCAACGCGCGAATGTTTGCGTTCTCATGTAGCGGCAGCACCTCTTGAGGGGGGTGGTAGGAGCCCTTTGACCTCAAAGGAACCTCAAAGGAAAATGACCGCCTTCGATTTCGAAGGGCCCTGTTGTGACGCCATTGATTGGGCATGCAAGGTGCGCTAAGTGGGACCGGTGAAACTGAGAGCTCCAGGATAAAACCCATTTTCTAATGAATCGATGAAGTCGAGTGGAAATTGACCTCTACCTTTACCTTATTTTTGTCATCGGGTTTTGGGACATGTGTTCAGCAGCTGTCCTATATGGGAGGATAAGATGTGGGTGGGGTATAAGGATGGGGCATTTTTGGACGCAAACAACCGTTTTGATTTACCCTTGGCCGATTAACCGGAATACACTGCATTTGTCAAATGCATGCTGCTGAAAATGATATGCTGCAAATTAATATAGTGTATTCTTCTAAGGTGTTAATAACCAAATTAGTTGTATTAATATATAAGCGTTGTTCGTTTTTTTTGGTGGCACTTCAAGCTTCCAGATACACATGTATTTCAGTTTCAGAAAATTTGATTAATAATTGCATTTATGTAAAATCTTCGATACTATATTATGTGTTATAGGTTTCTTTAAGCGTATTTTCAAAGTTTTGAACGTTTTAGGAAAAACGCCTTACCATTTTTTTCAAAAACTCGATGAAAGTAAAAGTTGCTTTTTTTAATGCAGATTCTGATAGAGGACACTGCAAAAAAAAATTGGAAAATGCATTTTAAATGCACTTTTGATGTGTTTTCAATCCACCTTTTCCAGAAGTTTTTGCATTTAAATTCTCAGGACAGTGTCCTCTATCAGAATCTGCATTTTAAAAAAAACTTTTTTTTCATCTTAAGCTTCTGTTCCAATCAGACGAAGCTCGAAATTTGAGCAAATTTGGTATCACAGTTGCCAAATCGTCGACATCTAACTGGAGATTGAGCTCCATGCAAGAAAAATCGAAAATACGACAGGATTCCCTATCAATATCTGTACGTATCTTAAAGGCACCGATTGATAGGGAAAAATGAGAATTGTAATCTGGTGCACGTGAAATTTTTCTTATTCCTCCATTTTGAAAACTGCCGTCTCAAGGTATCTCATTGACCAACCTTGATCTGAGTCTTAGATGTAACTAGCTGTGGTACCAATCCCAGGACTTAAGGCGCAGCTTGGTCTCAAGCTGTGCCATTTGTGCAACTGTGGTTCGGGTGTTTGAGTTTTTTTAAATATCGATGAAAAAAATGTTGCTTTTTTATTGCATATTCTGATAGAGGACACTGTCCTCCACTTTTCCCAACCTTTTACCACTTTTCTCAACCTTTTTACCACTTTTCCCAACATTTGTACCACATTTGTACAACTTTTCCCAACATTTTTACCACTATGCCTAACAATTTTTAGCACTTCTTCCAACATTTTTATGACTTTCCAACCATTTTTCTTCACATTTTATACCACATTTCCCAACATTTTTGCAACATTTAACAAACATTTTACCAAAGGGTGTTGGTTTTAGTAACAATAATTTAAAGATATTTTATGGCACACTGTGGGACGTACTAAATGTTTAATTTATTTTAATCCTAGATTAATGTCTTGGGCTGGAAAACGTATCAAACCTTATGGCGTGGATTACATCCTTCAACAACTGGGATTCTCTCATGCAAGGGTAACGATTTCAAAATGGATGCAGAGAGAAGATATGGATCCACTCGATAAACTGTTATCTGTTCTTATGGAGAAAATAATGAAAGCATTAGTGAAGGTGGACGAGGAAAAAGCAGCGAGACAGGTTTTCCAACTGTTTGGAAAATAACCGTATTTATTTTAATAACAAATCGATTCATTTTTGTTCAGTTTTATTGTTAAAATCTCAATTCTTATACTGTGTGGCACCTGTTTTGATGAGAAAACGGAAAAATCATGTGATCAATCAATATGCATGTAGAAGTTTATTTTATGAACTAGTCAGGAGTGCATTTATTATCTTGTTAAAAATGTATTTACAAATGTATTTCCATGCACGTGATTTCATCAAGCTTTCTTATAATTTATTATTTATGAAACCAGTTGTAAAACTTGAAATTAAAATAGTTTGTTTAAACCGCTTTTTACACATTGAACTTTTTTGCATTACTATTTTAAATATATGAACATGATTATCAATTTACTCAAATTTTCCAAATTTTATAAAACATGTTCAGACGTATCCGATCCTGTCTGAACGTGTTTTTCAATTTACCCAAAATTTCCAATTATTCAAAAACATGTTCAGACGTGTCCAATCTTGTTTGAAAATGTCTAGACAATTTATGCTCGATTCCAGATTTCTTTGCATATAAATAATCAGGAGAGTCTCTGCTACCAGAATAGGCAAAAAAATTCCAAAAAAAGCAACTATTTTTTTGAGCTAATTTTGAAAAAAACACAAAAACTTTAGCCTTAACGTTTTTTCAAAATCCACTGATTTTTAAGGTTTTTTCAAACTGCTATAACTTCGTCAATTATTGCTCAATTCCAGAATTGTTTGCATATAAATACACAGGAGAGTCTGTGCTACCAGAATATGCAAAAAAAATTCGAAAAAAAGAAACTTTTTTCGAGCCGATTTTGAAAAAACACAAAGACCAGCTTTTTTCAAACTGCTTTAACTTTGTCAATTGCTCGAATCCATATTTTTTTGCATATAAATACTCAGGAGAATCTCTGCTACCAGAATAGTCAAAAATAGGAAAAAAGCAACATTTTTTTTGAGCTGATTTTTAAGATTTTTTCAAACTGCTATAACTTTGTCAATTATTGCTCGATTCCAGATTTGTTTGCATATAAATACTCAGGAGAGTCTCTGCTACCAGAATGGGCAAAAAATTCTAAAAAAAGCAACTATTTTTTCGAGCCGATTTTGAAAAAAACACAAAAACTTTAGCCTTAACGTTTTTTTAAAATCCGCTGATTTTTAAGGTTTTTTCAAACTGCTATAACTTTGTCAATTATTCCTTAATTCCAAATTTGTTTGCATATAAATACTCACGAGAGTTTCTGCTACCAGAATATGCAAAAAAATTCGAAAAAAAACAGTTTTTTTTTTCGGGCCGATTTTGAAAAAACACAAAGGCTATAACCTTAAAGTTTTTTTAAAATCGGCTGATTTTTCAGCTTTTTTCAAACTGTTTTAACTTTGCAATTATTGCTCGAATCCAGATTTTTTTGCATATAAATACTCAGGAGAGTCTCTGCTACCAGAATATGCAAAAAAAATTCGAAAAAAAGAAACTTAATTGTTTTTTGAGCCGATTTGAAAAACACACAAAGCTACACAAATGGCCTTACCGTTTTTTTAAAATCGGCTGATTTTTAAGGTTTTTTCAAACTGCTACTCAGGATAGTCTCTGCTACAAGAATATGTAAAAAAAAATTCGAAAAAAAAAACTTTTTCGAGCCTATTTTGAAAAAACACAAAGGCTTTTTTTTAAATTAGCTGTTTTCAGTTTTTTTCAAACTGCTATTACTTTGTGATAAATACCCAGGAGAGTCTGGACATGTTTAGACAGGATCGGACACGTCTGAACATGTTTTTAAAAATAGGAGAATATATGTAAATTGGAAAAAAACATGTTCAGACATGTCTGACAGGAATGAACATGTCTGAACAACTTTTTGAAAATTGGAGAATTTGAATAAATTGAAAATAACTTGTTCAGACAGGATCGGACAACGTCTGAGCATCTTTTTAAAAATTTGAGAATTTAAGTAAATTGAAAAAACATGTTCACACATTTTTAAAAATTGGAGAATTTGAGTAAATTAGAAAAACATGTTCAGTCATGTCTGGACATGTTCAGACAGGATCGGACCCGTCTGAATAGGTTTTTTTAAAATTGGAGAATTTGACAAAATTAAAAAAAACATGTTCAAACATGTCAGGAAATGTTCAGACAGGATCGGACACGTCTGAACATGTTTTTAAAAATTTGACAATTTGAGTAAATTTAAAAAACATGTTCAGACAGGATAGGACTCGTCTGAACATGGTTTTAAACATGATTTTAAATCAGCCACTTTTAAAAAACAATAAGGCTATAGCCTTTGTGTTTTTTCAAAATTGGCTCGAAAAACAAGTTTCTTTTTTTCGAATTTTTTTTGCATATTCTGGTAGCAGAGACTCCCCTGAGTACAGTGCCCGCCGCTTATAAGGATCAAGTTGGGGCAGAGCATTTTAATCCTTATATAAGGCGGATCCATATATCCGGAATAGCTTTTTAGTATGTGTCAGAGGCTATGTTCAATGTATACCTACCTATGCACCTATTGAACGTGCGGTACAGGGACTAAGGTCCACTTACCTAACTAAAAAGCACAAAAATACCGGAAATTCCTGTTATTCTTGACACATGTGACAGAAAACAATCAACTCCTGCTGTTAAGATTCGTAAAAAATGCATAACCAGATTCGTAATCTGTCTTTTTTATATTTTTTCAACCGTGTCTAAGTTAAATTTA
>JAQGCC010006454.1:0-10209 GCA_034698905.1 Xestoiulus laeticollis
ATGTTATTCCAATGCGTTCTCGTTAAGGTAAATCAGTTGACGGAGCATTAAGGGAGGCGTGCTCAATCCCTCTATTAGTAACGTGAGCACACCAATGTTTCCAGAGTTGTAATCCGAAGTTATTGAAAAAGCTTAAGGTATATGAATATAAAAAGATTGCAGCATATTTTTGTTTCTCAACCACATAACATCATTGTACATGCACAATGCATGTCATACAATTTTGCGCAATAACAAATATTTTTTCCACCAAGTTGTCTTGTTCTATGACCATTGAACTGAATACAACGATAGTGTCCTTCAATAAATATTGAGTTCTGGACGAATATGATATGTATGTAATAAAGGAAATCGGCTCTAATTAGATCATCACAGGCAATGATGAAGCATGATTTGTGAAAAAAATTGCAGCGTCGTTATTATAGGAAAATTCATCGTTTGTCGGTAATTTGCAACTAATACTTAACGGCGGTCAATTCATGATCAATTTGTCGTTCCCAATCTTAATCAAATTATAATGAGAAAAGTAATTTAATTACCACCAGATTTCGGTAACGTCCTTTATAGTTTATTTGAAATATTACTTTGCGCTAAATTTTATTTAATAATACCAGAGACAAGTAGGATGGCATCACAACAGAGGTTAGATGGCATAACGTTTGGTCTACCCTGTATGTAGATGTATTTGCATGCTTAAATTTGTAAATGTACATGTACATTATATGCACGCCTAGGATGCATTCTTTGACTTCCATATATGATTTAGATAATTTATTTGTGACTATAGCATGATGTGCATTATCTTGGATTACGAATTGCACAACTGTAAAGAATGGTTGTACAAAAAATTGATAGAAAGGTGTAGTTATATACATTACATGTAGAGCTAATTTTGTGAACATCAGAAAGGCTAGGAAATACATGTAGCCTATGCATATCTAAAAATATACATAATTGTATTGCAAATGGCATAATTTTTGGAAATACACCACTCAAATATGCAGATTAACAAAATCTCCACTTTAATTCTAGAAAATTGTTTAATATTCATTGCGAACTTGCTGGCTAGACTGTATTTTATCATGAACGTTATCAAATTTTCGAAACTATGGAACACATCTCAATTACAGTTTGACAAGGCTACTAGCACACTCTTTTGACACTGAAATGTTAACGTGCAACTTATATCTACTTTAGTCCTGAGTACAAGTATAGTATCAAGTGCAAGTTTCAAAAATAATCTTGGATAAAGTAAAAAAATGGCCTAGTTATTATTTAATCAAGAAATATTGATATTAATTACATCCTTGAGGAGCCGAAGATGTAATTGAATTCGTTTATTAATTTTATCCCAAAAGTATTATTTACATGTTGAAGATGACCAAAGGTTCTTTGACACCCTTTCTTTAATAAAAGACAAAGTTAAACTTAACTCAGGCCTATTTGTATGTTGATGCCAGAAAGATTTCTTGTCAGTATATTCACCATGGAGTGGTACTATGCCCCATTTCTTTTAGTGTTCTTGTATTTTCTGTACAAACGGTTTTTTTTAAATTCTCATCACAATCTACCACCTGGACCCACAGGAGTGCCAATCTTTGGCTACCTTCCATTCTTCAAAAAATTGCCTTTCATGGAATTGAGGGATATTGGCAAAAAAGTTGGAACTAGTCTGTTTTCGATTCGCTTAGGACTGAAAAACGTTATCGTTTTAAATGATTGGAAGGCAGTCAAGGAAGCACTGGTCACTCAATCGGACAATTTCACTGGACGTCCGCCTACCTTCGTTTTCAATGACATTCGCGATAGAGCAGGTAAGTGAAATTTGGACACCAGATTCTCCCTGTTCCATTATCAAAATATACATATTCAAGCAAAGTATGCCATGTTACCTGAGATTTTAATGCAGTTTAAGTAACATCGATTAGGCCTACCATAGTTTCGTATTTATAATATTTGGATAGCCTTAACATTGAGACTGTTCGACGTATTTTTCAATATGGAATGTATTAAGTATACATAATTATGAATAAAATGCGAATTCTTGTTTAAACGTATTTTTCAATATGGAATGTATTAAGTATACATAATTATGAATAAAATGCGAATTCTTGTTTAATCGTAAATTTTCATGGATGCTAAGCCATTCCTATGGTTATGGCGGTTATGTAAAAATACATTCTTGTAAGACTTATAAGCTCAATTCGTTAAGTGCATTAAAAAGCTGATATTGGCGAATAACATATCCCGAAGAACAGGCATTTTATACTACATTGTCTACAAACCTTACAGCCCTATTACATATATCTAATAGAATTGGGGTATGGAAAAAAAATGATTGATAACGAATCCAATGTTTACGAGACTGTTATACTTTTCAGATATCACAGGATCTGATGGCCCTCTCTGGAGAGAACGCCGCCATTTTACGATGAAAACGATGAGAAATTTGGGTTTTCGTGATGTCTTCATGGAGGCCATAATAATGGAGGAAGTTGAGAAGATGATAGAACGATTAAAGAAAAACTTTGACAATAAAGTGGCTAACATGGACGATTTATTCATGAATCACTTTTTAAATATCATATGGGGTGTGTCGACAGGTAAATAAACATCTGCAAAATTGGGAATTGGAACCCAAGAAGCACACAATATTGGACCTTGATTGGCCGAATATTGGAGCAATATTGGTTTAATTGGCAAAAATTGGCCAATGAAACCTACATTGGACTGATAGTGGTCCACGCTTACTATAGGAAATACTGGGCCAATATTGCGCTCTTATTTTGCATTCAATAGTGGGCCAATATTAACCCAATTTATTTGCCATTGTTGGTTCAGTTACATATTGATAACATGAGAGGACCAATATAGGTCCATTTATTGTAATCTATATATTGGCAATTATGGCAAAATGTTAATTAACATGTGTTTTATCCTATAATTGGTCGCTATTGAGTGCTTACTGGGAAGATACATATGTATGGTAAAAAAACCTGAGAAAGTGACACAGAATGGGGCAAATTTAGTTTGCATTGTATAATTTGATTTATTTTTATCGGCCGTCATTTTTTTTTTTCTAAATGGCATTTGAGTATAATTAGAGATCAACAGCTATTATTAAAAAATGAGGGGAAGTGCTTGAAGTTTCCAATTATAATTCTTTAAAAAAGTTTTGACATCCATCACATTTGTATAATAAAATCTCGAAATGTAAGAAAATTAATTTTAGATTCATTTGGATTAAAAAATAATCATTTTGGAACATTCTTCTTTGTATAAATGTATGTATTAGGTTGGAAATTTTATCCAATTACTACATATCATTTTTGTATTAAAATTTCAGGAAAAAAATTTGAAGAAAACGACGAACGAATTACCGAATTTGCGCACATTTTAAAAATAACTTCCATCCAAAATTCCAGCAGCAACATTTTGGAATTCCTACCTTTCTTGAAATACTTGCCGAAATATAATCGTGATTTTCGAAGTTTCCTTAAAAAGACGAAGAGAGTGTACGGTTACATCGAAGATGAAATCGACAGTCACCTCAAGACTTATGATGAGGAAAACATCCGAGATTTTGTTGACGCCTACATATTTGAAATGAACAAGCGCCAGAAAACGAATAATAAGGCAGATATGTTTCAAAGTAAGTCATTTTTGAAAACGGTGTCAACCAAAAATCCAAATATTATTATGATAATCCACTTTTATTTTCCAATAATTTTTAGAGAAATTTCTGAAAGGTATAATGTACAACTTTTTCAATGGCGGAGTTGACACTGGCAATAACACTATAACGTGGGGCTTCCTGTTTTTGGCTTCATGGCCTGAAATTCAGATAAAAATCCAGGAGGAGTTGGATAGGGTAGTTGGCAGAGAGCGCTTGCCTAATTGGGCTGATCATGTCAAGTAAGAATTAGAATGCCTACAACGCAATTTCCACCATTTCACACCATTTAAAATTTATGTAATTTCAGATAACTCTTAATCCATTGTATTTAACAGGGTTGCATACCAAAATAAGCTTTTGTTTTCTAAATTATTTTTTTAATTTAATTTTGGGAAATAATAGAAACAAACGAAATGTACGAGGACCTCGCATAAATATTCTATTATTTGTTTAAGAGGGTTGCATACCAGAATAAGCCTTTTTTTCTAAATTATTTTTTAATTTAATTTTGGAAGCTGTTAGGAACAAATAAAATGTGCGAGAATCTAGCATAAATATTCTATTATTTGTTTCAATTTTTTGTCTATGTATATATCTATATTTCATCTCATGGAAATATACAAATACATAAACAAAGAAATTAAACAAATAATAGAATTTTTATGCTAGGTCCTCGAATCCTTTGCTTTTATCAGTTTCCAAAATTAAATAAAAAAATAATTTAGAAAAAAAGGCTTATTCTGGTATGCAACCCTCTTAAATGTGTTGTGTATGCACATGTATATGCATATTACATTTCATGGAAATATTTAAATATATACAAATAATAGAATATTTATGATAGGTCCTCGCACATTTCATTTGTTTCTATCAGTTTCCAAAATTAAATTAAAAATAATTTAGAAAAAAAGGATTATTCTGGTATGCAACCTTCTTAAACAGTTTCAAATGTTGTTATAATTATGAAACTTTATAAACTTACTTCCATGCCACATGTGATTGTTATACTGTCGGTTACATCATTTCTACTTTTTTTAAAAGGTTGCCCTATACAGAAGCCGTTTTGAGCGAGATTCAACGCTTTGCCACTATTGCACCATTGGGTTTCCCACACTGTTGTTATAACACAACTAAAGTGTGCGGCTACACAGTACCAAAAGACGTACACGTCCTAGCTAACATCTGGGCTGTCCACAATGATCCCGATATCTGGACTGACCCTCACCTATTTCGACCAGAAAGATTTTTGAACGACAAAGGAGAGTTTGAAAAACCGGAGTATCTGATACCGTTTTCAACAGGTGAATCATTATTAACACTTTAACATTAAAACAAATCTTTCAATTGCTCTATGCCATAGCTTTAGAAAGTAAACTGATTGTGATATAATGTTTGATATACATTTTAAACAATTAAAATAATGTATATGGGTCCTTCTGTGGTCAATAATTTGGATATTGCACCGTTGGCTTATACTGCGTTTTTCAATAATCCCAATATTCTAAACTTGTGCTATTGAATTGGAAAAGGTTCAATAATAAACAAAATGCTATTGTTCAACAACTTTAAGGCGTTTTAACTAATACTTGCATTTTAACATACATGTGATATGATCTTATATAATTTTTTCCACCAGGAGCTGTCTGAAAAATGTCAACTAAAGTAAAACTAAAAAAAGGGATCACACTAGATATACTTTTTGTCACCTGAACCATTGTCATGGGACAAAAAGTATCAAGTGTGATCCTAGCTTAAAATGGTTCTGCTAAGATGTCCAATATCTGCATGTCATTGTTTATTTAACAGTAAAAAGGAGACTTATTCAAAATGGCTTGTTTGTGTTATTTTATAAGGTCATTTGCAATCACACTAAATTACTTTTTTCATTTTTGCATTATTTTAAGGTCGGCGCATCTGTATTGGACAAAACCTTGCTCTGATGGAGTTATATTTGTTCACAACCTGCTTGTTGCACCAGTTTGATTTCCGCTTGGTTACAGGTGAACCTCTGCCCTCCTTTAAGCCAATTGTTGGACTGACTTTAAGGCCAGAAGCTTTCAATTGTATAATCAAGCATCGCAATTAATCAACTGTACCAGATGGAAAAATTATATAAGACACATATGTGTACTTCAAATAAAGTATTCAGTGTACATATGGACAAATGAGAAATTGGACAAATATGGATATACATGTACATGTACATGCATATTCCCATTTTTCCCATATATATGTTCATTTTTTACATGATTTTAAGATGACCATGATTATTTGCATATAAATTAACATTACATACAAGTATACTTGCATTTTAACATACATGTGATATGATCTTGTATAATTTTTTCCACCAGGAGCTGTCTGAAAAATGTCAACTAAAGTAAAACTAAAAAAAACATTTTTTACTCTTGTATTACTCTCATATTGTAACTAATAAGATAAAAATACATGCACAATAAAACAATGTACAGCAAAATTTACAGCTATATGTAGTTTTACGAAAATTTGCAATCTGCACAGTTGCGAGCTGCCTTATCCATTGTTCTTCATCAGTATGTAATTAATGTCGTCATGCATTGGTTAAATTAAACACCACAATTTAATATTAAGAAATAAATTGATGTTCTTTAAATTGATTCTTGGTAATTACATTAATCATATATTGTAATTGCACCAACAAAGGAATATCAGTCAAGCATGCAGATAACATAAAACTACCTAGATCAACATAAGAGTTGAACACAAAAAAAGTGGAGTATTCAATAGTTTTAAAATGTAATAATATTATTTCGGTTTATGCAGTCCTTAAAATTTTCTGAAACAGTAATATTAATGTATGAGGGAAGGTCATAAAGTTATTACAATCAACATGAAATATCAATCACATTGGCAGAACTTTGGTGTCGGAGATTATAGCCACATTTCTGCCATTTATAGTGATGCAAAAAGATCTCCAAGAAATTTCCATAAATCGCCACCAGATGGCGCAAGATGGCGCAGCATCAATATGCTGCGCCATCTGACGTGACCACTGCGGAGTCGTCTTCGGTGCTGATCTGGCCGCTCTGGAAGCGTTACCAAAACATAGCAACTGTCTCAGTTGATGGGGCATTGTCTCTGTAAATAGCCACCAACTCACCATGACTCTCCTTGGCAGTGTTTCCCCTTCAAATGCAGGAACCTTTTATCACAGCTCTTAACTTTGCCAACGTGCTGCGCCATCTTGCTATGGGTGCTCTGGCGGCGATTTACAGAAATCCCTTGGAGGCCTTTTTGAATCACCATAAATGGCAGGAATGTGGCTTTGCTATGACACAAAAGTTTCGCCAATGCGATTGATATTTCATGTTGATCGTAATAACTTTATGAACTTCCCTCGTACAACGTGAGGTCAACCGCTTTAAATAAAACTCGGGGTTTTTTCTCAAGTCATATTGCCACAGAAACCTGAAGATAACCGTTGCATAAGAGTGCAAGCAACTTCAACACCCCACGTGTTTTATGTATGTTGCCTGTGGGGCGATTACAGTAAAATGCATTTGCATGCAATAAATAATTACGATTCTAGTTATAAAACAGTTTCTAACACAATAAAAATTCATTCAGAGGCGTCTAGCACCTGAATTCTGAATCGTCCAGCAATCGACTGGAGACTGTTCTCCAGTGGTTCTATACATGTACAATATATAAATTAAGAAGATATAAATATTCTTTTAAAGGGACAAAAACTTTTAATTAAACATAAGAGGGATTAAGCAGGTTTCCTTTAATCTTCACAAGAGCGATAAACACACTATTATGGCTGTGCATCAAGAAGTTATGCGCCGTAAAAGTCGATATGCTCCTCAAAGACGTTGTAGTATCACGTTAAACTATTACAATAGAGGCGTTTTCCCTTTCATAGTGGCGAACCTGGTGGCCAAAAGTGAAAACACATTGGCTAGGCAACCAGAGAAGTGTTGTCTGCTGCTGCCATTGTTTTGAATAGGAAGGTAATCTTCAGTCTTGTGAAATTGTTGAAAAATGACAGGAAAATGTTTCTGTTGTGTACCACACTGCTCCAATCAACAAAATAGGATTATAGGAATATATTCAAGCAGGAATTAAAATAATCCTATTATATAATATATAATATAATATAATTATATACATGTATATATGTATTTATATATTATATATTTTTTTATTTATATATATTATTTTTTTATTCAATATATATTATGTATATATATGTATATAAAAAAAATATGTAATAGGCATTGACATTTGAATAAAAAAAACCGTTTTAAATATGTGAAATATGTGCTTATAAACTGATTGTCTCCTTTACTTTTAAATAAATATCTGTATCCTATTTCCTTAATATAATAGGATTATATATATGTTATATTATATGATATAATCCTATATTGAAATTGAATAAAAAAAAACGTTTTAAATATGTGAAATTTATCAATTTAAAAGCCCATTTTCACTTATTAAAAACATTTTTTTAGTAAAATGTCAAAGCTTATTACATAATATATGTATCACAATGATATTCACATTTATTTGCAATTTATTTAACATAAAACAAAAATTTGGGATGGTTTCGTTTGTTTACTATAGTTATTTAATAGGAAAACGTCTCTGCTTGTCGTTTGCTTGCCTAGCCAATGCGTTTTAAGCTTCGGCCACCAGGTTCGCCAATGAATCTGAGCATGCGCAGTTGCTAATGGAAAGCTCCTCCATTGTCGTATGCCCTCTACCACAAACCCATTAACGCCGTCTCCACGCATTGTCATTGGCAAAAAAACGTTGCTGCCAGTGTCGTCAAGATTAAAGGTAACCTGCCAATCCCTCTAATACCAAATGCACCACGTATAATGGAATGAAATGTTACTTCCTTTTTAAGTGGCGATAAATCCTCTACAAAAATTATTCGTAAATTCCTGATCTAGAAATTTTTACAACGGTAAAACATAACTTATACAGTAGTTCAAAGTGAATCAATTGCACATCACTATTGTATCGATCATATTTTTATTAAAGAATACATGTAATGTACATGTATTAAAGAATGTTGTACAGTTGTAGATCCCCTATATAAAAGTTTTTGCTTCTATGTACAATGTACAGTACAGCGTTCGTTATTTTCGTGGGTAATGAGCCTGTAAGATGATAATTCTAGTTATGAGCAAAAATGTTCTTAAGTAATGCCGTATATATAATTACATCAAAACTAACTTTTCCTAGAATTTCATTATCGCCAAAGTCGGGTTTAATGCCTCCTATATGTTACAAAATAGTTCAAAGGTTGTCGTTATAACCTCATAAACGAAAACTACTGTAGATGGAAATTCAAACTTTTTTTGTTTAAATAAAATGGTTAAAATAAAAAAAGCAAAAAGCGTATTCCACATGCTGACGAAATATAAACATTTTTCAAGCACAGTTTTAGAAAAGCTTAAATAACGTAATAAAGAATCTAACATGCATGGAGAAGCATTGTATATTTACATGTATAATGTACATGGATATTGCAGGGAAAAAATAATTCATTCGATCACCATTATAAATTGAAAACTTTTATGTAATTATTTGCCTTCATTCGATTTGCATCTTATAAAATAAAATCGTTATGCAATTGTTAGTGAATATCACATCAAGGAATCTTAAAAGTTTGAGATGTTCAACATAATAAAGCAATACAATGAATAAATGTCAACGGGGAATGACAGTAGACATTAGTCACAAAATGGATTTTAACCAATTAAAAAGCGATTTCGATTATATTTATACAAATCAGTTTTTAACCATGTATAGGACGAAATCCATTCCATGACTTGTGTTAATAACACCAGAAATGTTTCTGGTAATTCTTCTATTACATTATATCAGTGCAAACTTGTATTTACAACTAAGTTCAGTCAACGGGATTATGATCTCAAATTTAGACAATAAATTATTTCCAATCTTACTCCTCAATAAACATGACACAATAAGCACAATGACTTTCTATCTCTCTTTTCTGTGTAATCTGTGTAGTAATTGACGTTAAATTACGCCAGCAGGGGTCAATTTCAGGTCAAATTTGTCGCTACTGACATTACATCACCAGCATTGAAGAACCGTGCCAAACCGCGGGTATACCATTGCGAAATTATAATGACCACAAAATCATTTTAAATTGTTAGCCCCATCAGTAGTCATTAATAAATTGTACGATAGTTTTTTCAAGATGAATGATGGTGAACACACCCTAATGGGGACAACGATTCAGGGGAATAACCAGCATAATATACTGTACATTTAATGCACATGTATATAGTAAAAAACAACTCTACAAAAAATTTTAAATTTGATCAGATTAAAATGTTTCTACTGATGTATGAAAATGCACGAATCATAAACAAATTTGTATCCAATATTATAAATCTTAAAAACTGTTCACTAAATAAGACGTTAATTAAGATGCAATTAAGATGCATCTTAAGAAATTTAACTTCAATTAAGATGCATCTTCTGCATTTCTTTTGTTTACTGTCCGTCTT
>JAQGCC010006455.1:0-10208 GCA_034698905.1 Xestoiulus laeticollis
AGTTTGCCATACAAATCTTCCAGACAGTTGGTGTTGGGAATCTGGCAGACAAAAATCGGACCATGTGAACGCACCCTAATTATGTTGTAATCCACACCACAAGGTTCGATACGTTTTCCAGCAGGGTCGCCGAGTCTGCGGAAATCCTTCTCCGAGGGGAAGTCTTTGGGGTTGAACAATATCCTTCTGGTGTCCACCATGAATTCGGACAATGGATTCTTTGTCAGGAAATTCCACCATCTCGCTCACATTTTCAAGACGAGTGCTAGCTACATTTATCCTGATGCTAGCGAATGCACCTTAAACTCGTCCGTGTCCTGGATTCATGCCAGAATCATGTGATGCTTTATCCTAGAATGAAGCAATTCTTTAATAGCTGATAGCACTGTTTCACCCTAAGCACTGCCTCTATACGAACTTTCAATAAGATCCATGATAGTGTCCTAAACTAGAATTTAGCCATTGATTTAAATTTATAATGGTTTTTGCCTCATTATATATACGTAGAGAAGATTAACGTGCATGTAATTATTTTGTCAGCAAAATTATTCTTGGATTGAAATAAATTAAACATTTAGTACGACCCAGTGTGCCATAAAAATATAACAATATTAAATCAAGTTTCCGATCCTTTGATAGCTTACTGACAATGAAGTTTCAAGGTAATCCGAGCGGTTACATGTCTTCGAATTATTGTTTCTAAAACCAACACCATTTGGTTAAATGTTGGGTAAATGTAAAAATGTTGGGAAAAGTTGCATAAAATGTGAAGAAAACCCAGGAAACCGGTCCACTTCTGGAGAAATGAATCGTCCTGAGGTAAGAACATCCCTGTTTATTAAATAATTTTAACGATATCGTGCAATTTGATATTTACCGTCTAGTTTGCTCGAAACCAAGGCTTAATGAAACCATTCCTGCATCAAACGGTATTGAGGAGGAAATATGAAATTCCGTGACATGCGACAAACGGTGGCCATATTAATGTGACGTGTGCTCGGTTATATTGTGACCGAGCGTAAAGAAAAGATTTTGGACGATGTGAGTGTCAACGCTTCTGGTACCTAAAAGCATACAAAATCTCAGTTTAAAAACATCTAACATTCGATAAACTAGCCGGGTTTAAGAAATGTATTTAAAACTTGTGCTAAACATCAAACATTATACAGTGGCGGCTCCCTTTTTGGAGCACATGAGCACATGAGCACATGAACCCCCAAAGGAAAATGAGGAAAAGGAAGAAGTAAACTTAAATATTAAAATAAAATAATATTAAACATTAATTTTCAGAGCCATTTTCTCGATCGGATCGCAAGTGCGATCGAGAAAATGGCTTTGAAAACCAGTTTTTGCAGACAGAGGCGGAGAGGTATGTGATGGGGAAAGGCCAGGCTCATAATCATTCCGTTTGCACAGTTTTCAGTGTGCGGGAGCTTTCCTTATTTTCAGCTAGTTTGCCGGAATTCTCTGTTTTGCTATATTCAGTTAGTTAGTTATTTTACTAATTATGAATCTGTTTTTTAATTTATTAATTTAATTTTATTATTGTTATCGTTTTTTAGCAATTTATGTACTGTGAACCCCCAGTCAAAACACCCACGAGCTGCCACTGCAAACATACCCAAATTGATGATATCCTGAGCCTCCGTGGCAAACGAAATCGTGGGTTCTCTGAGATTGAAGGGAGCCCAAGATTTAGCTCAGAAGTTGATGCCGTGAAAGCAGGACAGAGAGATGTTATTGTCATGTAGTTTCATTGTGACACCTAAAATAGTTCCATATTTTAGCAGCGGAGAAATTAGCGTAGGTAATTTAAGACTAGAAGCCTTTGCCAAAATGAACTTCCATTGGCGGTGGCATCTCAGTTCCTGATTATCGCCTGGCGATACTAAAACTGTGTATAAGGAAAACGAATGGTTTTAAGAAACAAATTTATTAAGCATGATGGAGTACCATCCTAATATCCAAATTATAAATAATTACTACCTTGGCTGGGAGATTTTTTGATCGAGCTAGGAGTTCGGTTAAGAGTTTTCAATCCTGGCTTGTTTGTCAGTGCTTTCCGATTCAGCAAGTTGGTTCTTTTAATGTCGTGAATGGAAGGTTCCTTGCAAGGTTGCTGTGCATCTTAAGTAAATCGGGCGCTGTGGATTTGGACAGCATTAGCCCGAAGTTGATCTCAAGCAAGGTCTATGTGGATGAAAATCAAAGCAGGCCTGTACGATGTACACGTAGGAAATCAGTAAATGCACGTTCAGGCATGCGTTGAAAAGAATTCAATAAACAACTCAAACCTTTTTGTGGGAAGATCCTTTTCAGAAAATAGCAGGACTGTGTACTCTCCATTCTTCCCGCAGGGTCATGCCTCAAGAACTCACACTGCCCATAAGAACGCTTGTGCCCATGTTGTCCAAGCTCGCCTCTAATGCAAACAGTTTCACGCCGATGCAATGGTCCGATTCTTGCCCCAGATCTTCTTTGATATGTACTATAACGTTTCTCCAAATTAGATTTTCGGCAGCATATTTTTAATGCATTGTTATACAGCCGTAAATACATTTAATACGAATTAACGTATTTCAATCCAACGATAGAAACCAAAGTCAATTATATAAAAAAATCTTACGGGATGTGAGTTCGATGGTGCCACTGACAATGCCTCCTTTGGCATACAACGAGGAGCCACCCAAACCGACCGTAATGGCCTTCCTATGGAAAGTCGACCTTGAGACTGAAGTCCTCGAGTTGTCCAACTTTGAATTAAATGGATAGAAGTTTTAAATCAAATTGGTGGAATTCATATTAAAAAAGACCTTTCTTGTTGGGGTCTAAAGGTGTCTTATAATCATAATGCATGCATGAATGAAAATATTACGAAAGTTATCTGTACTATTATACACCGTTTCCCATGACTTTGCCCATATTCATGTGGATATTCAATTTGGAGAGGTTGACAATGAACAAAACCAGTGTCTCCCACGTACTACTGTCTTTGTTCGAATTCAAAAGAGCTGGCAAATTTGATGGGGTCTTTTGATTTTCATTGTGCATTGTATCTCTTAAAACTGATGAAGGCTGCTTCTTGCCATTCAATGCATCATAAACTATAATGGCAACAAAATAAATTAGTACTGTTCTTAAATTTGCTAGGATTTTGATGAAAAAATATTATTTAGTCTATTTGAAACACTAGCTGTAGTGAAAATAAACCAGCAATTAAAACCTTAACGATAGAGTAAAAAATCATTGTCATTACCCATGAAAGAGTTTTCGTTTTCCAATAACCAAAGCGTCAGTTAATCCATTTAAGTATTAACTCACTGATAACTTTTCCAGTAGAGCATTTCGTATAAATGTATTGTTGCCCGGTGGTGAATGCAGGAGAGAAACGACACCGAATTAAAGTCTGCAATACTCGATGTCCACTGTACGTCATCAAAGATGTATTCACCATTCTCCATTGTGTCTCCAAGTGTTCTGTTGGTGGAAGAAACTAGAGCGGGGAGGAGAAATAGTTTGGAAATTAGAAACGGAAACAACAAAGTATAAAAATGAACAACGACAAAAATAGATTTCGATAAAAGTACATTTTTTCAGGACTCCGTGCCAGCTATAATCCCATCCGTTTGAACCGATGACGTGCACTTTTTTGTGTGTTTTCAATGCACTTTTCCAGAAATTTTTGCATATAAATACTCAGGATAATGTCCTCTATCCGAATCTGCAATAAAAAAGCAACTTTATTTTTTCATCGATTTTTGTTGCATTTCCCCACGCCCATTAATCAGAAATATTCCCTAGTCTTGTCCCTAGTAATGTATTTCCTATGGGCAAAATTTTCCAACGAATTGTTGGAAATGGTAGAAATATGGATGAAATGGTAGAAAAATGGTGGGAATGGTCGAAGCACAAATGGCAAAAATTCATTGGAAATAGTCGAAAAAAATGGCTAAAAGACGTTGGAAATAGTCCAAAAGTAAGCCAAATACGTTGATAAAAACAAAAAATATGAGAAAGATTATGTTGGAAATAGTCGGAAAACAAATGATAAAAATTCGTTGGAAATATTTTTAAAAAACCAAAAATACGTGGGAAAAAGTTTTGAAAAATGGTAAAAATTTGTTTAAATTTCGAAAAAAAAATTGAAAACAAATGGAAAAAACTTTCTGAAAATAGTAAAAAAAAAGTTTAAAAAATAAGTTGGAAATTGTAGCAAAAATATATTGGAAATAGTTAAAAAACAAATGACAACAGTATACGTTGGAAATAATCGGGGAAAAATGGCAAAAAAATGTTCGACATGCGTTCGAGCAAAATGGTATAAATACGTTAGAAATTGTGGTGAAAAATGACTAAAATATATAAACATTGTTAAAAATATTCGTTGGAAATTAATAATCGAAAAAATAAGTAAAAATATACGTCGTATCAATTCGATTTTTTTCACCAGAAAAGAGGTAAAAATGATAAAATACATTAATTATAATCCGGGCTTATCTAATTTCTGTGATTTTTGAATTGAAACAACAGTTTTATATGAACTTTCATTCCTGCATGAAATTTATTTTTAAATAAGGCGAGTGTAGCGCAATCGATGCATGCAAAGGCGCTTTTGCTCAGGTTTTGTCTTCTATTCCGTTTTCATTCGCTACTGATGGAGGTTTCATCGATTTTTCTTTTGATGTTAGTGGCGCTTTTCCTAAAAGACTTTCCTTGAATTTCAGGTCTATCTTTCAATGTTAAATAAAATTTGAAAATGAAAACATTTATGTTAAATTATTTATTTTATAGTATCAAACGAAAGAGTCTTACCATCGTTTTAAAGATGATTTAACCTGATCTAACCATTTCAAATTAAAACTGAAAATATTATTTCCGGATGGTTTTGATACTGAAGCATTGCAATTCTGGTGATACTAACGGTGCCTGTACACCAGGCCAATTTTGATGCGCAGCCAATTATAAAACTTAGCTACTTTTGTAATGGGTACTCATAATTTGTGCTCAGATAGCCTTTCCGCAATGACCTAAAATTTTGAATTTGAAGGGATTGACCAATAAATCAGAATTCGAATTATGATTGGTTAAAATCCCAAAGTCGACATTTTTTGAAGTTATTGCAAAGAAGCTATCTGAGCACAAGTATACATGAATACCCCTTACAAAATCTACAAAATCTGCTAAGTATAATTGGCTGCGCAGAAAAATTAGCCTGGTTTACATGCAACTTTACATGTACAGTGGCTCCAAAAAGTATTGGCAATACGTATATGTTTTATAAATACATGTATATAACTTTATATTAAATACTTGAATATATACATCTTGTAAAAAATTGCTAATTAGAACCACCCATCAGAAATTGGAGCCGTTTCAATAAGCAAGATTTAAATAAACTGAAAATAACAGAAAATTCCTACTCAAAAAAAATTTGCAAAATTTGTACACAGCATAAAATAAACTTAAAATTTTACATTATACCGATTTTAATGCGTGATTTTCCGTTTATTTGCTTCAATCACAGCCTATATATATTTGAAAACGAAATTCACTATGTGTTTTTTTTTAGATTTTAAGCTATACTCAAGTAAACCAATCTTCTGGCTTTCCATCAGTTGAAATATTAATTTTTCGAACGTATCAGTTCAAAATTCTTCATAGATTTTTGATGAGATCAAAAACCAGAACTCTGTGGAGGTGTTCCAAGCTGACAAGATGCCAGTTAGGATCACCATAAAACATCTAGGACGTTTTAAACAACTTATGTGAGAACAGGAAAGTTGTTCGAAAAGTGGAAAAAACTATTGTAAAACATTGCATCAAGAGTTGGTAATTAAAATAATACTACCACAAATAATAACAGCAAGAAAAAACCATTCATACATACATGTATATACTGTAGTTGTTGGCCATATCATGTTTGCCAAGGAATATTTAAATGAGACAGGAGTTTTAGGACTACACGGTTGGATCAGATAAAACATGGATACAATAAGTTTAGAGCATAGAAAAATGAAGAATTCCTACCGAAAAATGTGGTGCACACAGTAAAGCGTAGTGGGGGTACTTGAAGGGTTCGGGGGTGCATGGCTTCAAATGACATGGGGTAATATTGAACTCTATTGAAAGTAAAATGTTGGCAGATGTGTATATTGATATTTTGTATCATAAACTGAAAGTTTGTAAACAAATTTGTGGTTTGAAAAATATATTAAATTTTAGCAAGATCTCTGCCCTACATGTACAATTGGAAATCATGTTTTTGTCCAATTTTGTGGTGACCCTGCATTCTAGTTAGTTTGGAATACCTCCACAGAGTTCTAACTTAACCCATAAAAAAGTTATACAGAATGGTCGAAAACGTACAATTTTATTTAAACAAAAGGAAAGCCAGAAGAATGGTTTACAGTATTTAAATAAACTTAAATCTTCTGGCTTTCCTTTGGTTTGGATAAAATTTAACGTTTTCGAACATTTAATTTCTGAGTTATTCTACAAGTATATATAGACCATTTTTTACGTGATGAATATTCTCGTTTTTCTATGTATATAAACCTATTTATTTTAAAGTTGCATGTATTCATACACAAATAGGTATTGCCAATACTTTTTGGAGCCACTGTAGACGTTTATAAATGCAACTAACCTTACCTTAACATTGCTATTATGACTGATGACATCTTTCATCGCCTATATATTTAGCTTCCTCCTTGCCTTAACGCGAAGCAATCTTTAATAATACTCACACATCACATTAATAAGAAATTATGAGTCTTTAATTCATTTAAATAAACAAATTATTCTAAAGTTGACGCTGGCATCCACGTAATATTTATGTACATGTTTTCAAATGTAACCGAAATATAATCCATAGGAAGAAGAACCAAAATAGGCCTTGGCACAACATTATCCACATAAGCTTTAATTTAAAGTAATTCAACCTTTATTAACATTTTCCCAATATTGTTAATTCTAAGTCCGTGAACTGAAAATACATGTACACATGTATATGATTTTAAGGCGATCGATCGAATTACGAATAATTAATGCGTAGGTTTAGAAAACGATTTTAAGTCTTTCCTTGCTTCAAAAACAATCTCTACAAATTTTCCACAATTCCTAAATGGTGCTTTGAATTATATGGAATTATGCCAAATATTTCGCAGGAGTTTATAACATGGCAATCGTTCAAATATTTGCCCGATAGTGCGAATAAAGAGTAATTTTCATTGCAGGAAAAAATTCAAATTTTACCATGGAACAAATTAATTAAAAGTTTGAACAATAGATTCGGAAATATTGGAATTCATAAATTGGAGTAAATTTAAGGAACTCACAGTGTTTATATAATTCCAAAGTACTATATTGTATATTTATAAGGTTACGAGAGTATATTCTTATGTACTGTATGCGTGTATCACAGCATTACAATTATTCTAAAAATGTCAGAAAAGAATATTCATGACGGATAAATTTATTTCCAGTAATATATACAGAAATATGATTATATACAGTACGTAGCTCATTTATTGTGTCAAAATGAAAGAAATTGATGACATTGAATTAAAAAAATGTCAGTCAATTTATCACATAAATTTAGCATTTCAAATAATAAATTAATACAATGGCTAATTTGTAAATACATGTACATGTAAGCTTATACACGTACATGTACATGTATGTATTGGGTAACTTAGCAGTAAATAAACTGCAAGTTTTTATAGCAAAAACAAACATTAATATTTTTAGAACTATAATGTTTTTAATCACAGACTATATTGAATGAAAGATCTTAAATATTTATGCGATAAAACATTTTAGGTTAAATGCAATTCTAAAGTCTATTTACACCACTACCAAATCTAATTCAATGGGTTAATATTAATGACTTATTATTTAAAATCATAACTTTTTCTTGCAGTTTAAGGACTTTTTGTTAACGTTTTTTGTTTGTGCTAATATTGTAGGCATTTATAGTTTAAGTGGCGCCATAAAGTAATTGGACACGTAAAAATGTTTTATAAGTAAAGAAATAAAACTTCAAAAAATATCAAAATATGTAATAAACAAAGCTTAGCGTTGCTACGCTAGACACCAACTTATAAAATGCCGAGCGTACTGGTTTAATTGAAGGGTAACAAAGTATTTGGATAGCCATTCCCTAAATAATAATCAGCATATCCTTAAGCATCCATTCATAAATTGCCCAGTGACTAGTAAATATGGTTGGTAAAACATTATTACAACAGGTGAGCAAAGTTGTACTAAAGAATATTCTGAACAAAGCCAACAACTGTAGTTAGCTACTGTGTTTGTTCTATAAAATCGATCCATGCCGACTTGCCGACTGTTAGGGTGCGCTACTTCCAGGTAGTACGCTATATGGAGGTCCCTTATTCACAGGTTAAAAGTCCCACAATCAATTTTATCTCTAATTTGAAACATTTTTGGAAGAGTCAAGCACTATATTCCCAATATGCATGTACAACAAACAACTTTAATATGACACAGCGTTCTAGCTTCTGCGATTACATACATGTAAGTTTGCCTAATGGTAATACCTTCTCAAAACTCTGGCAACGTGTTCTAATACAAATCTTACAATTTTAAGCATATCCACAAATTTGGAAATATCCAAAAAATGGCTTTCACATACAGCTGTATATTTAAATTCAGAAAAACGTCGTACAACTGCCATTCTCTATAATTTACTTTACATTGATTTTCATTGCTACATCCTCTCAAATATAGGATTTGAAGAACATAAATTTACGTGGGTTGTATAAGGAAATGAAAATGCAAGAAAAAAAACACCATTTTTTGTCGATTAAGTTTTGCAGTCTGACTGTATTTTGGAGGCACGCAGTTTCTTCATGCATTTTGATAGCAGTGCCTTTAACCTTAGGCAGCTTCATGAGGTGTAAATAGCTGAATTTGAATATGTATGCAAACTTTCAATTCAATCTTTATTCATGCTTCCGAACATCGTTTATGCATGAACCTTATGTTGAAAACATCTCCTTCGCGAATGGAAGCGAAACTGAATTCCATGTTGAGCTCAACACAAGAAAAAATAGTATAATTTTCGTACCATAGCGCGAATGCTGCATGTTTTTATTAAAAATAAGATTTCAGTTTTTTTCCATTTGAGTGACAACTCTAGATTCGGTTTGTTGAGATAGGCATTGAATCCTCTCATCACACAACTTAATAACGATAAGAAAGTCTTCAGTACAACATTTTAACCATCAATGCCAGTTTAATTTCAGTATTCAAAGTTTTCAGAATTGCAAGAGCCACTCGATTTGTTCTTAGTTTATCCATATACATGTAGGTTTTCGCAGAGAAAGGATAAATATAAAATTTCAAAAAACAGAATCTTTAACGATATCACCTTTATGAATTAAGGACTGCCCATTGCTTTCAATCAAGAAAACCACAAAAATGCAAGGTTATGTAGTGTAACAGTACGAGTTGGTCAAATATGCCATTTCTGCTAACTGAACTACCACGGCATTCCATAATATTATAAATAATAAATAATTTGAAATCATTCTTATAATAAACTTCCATCAGCTTACCATCTTTGCAGAATTCACATTGGGGGATTCATAGCATAATGTAGAATTAAATAAAAAATACATGAGTTTAGGCTAGCAATCGTACTTGTACAGTATATACATGTAAGAAGCAACAGTGGATTACGAGGTAACAACCTAAAGTAGAGCCTACATACTGTATTGCAGTTGGATTCCAACCTCTTATTGCATACATGTAAGTAAATTCTTTGAACAGCGGGCTTGAAAAAATCCTGATGTTTTCTTTTTTTTTAATGCCTGAAACGAAACAAAGTCCAATCGTTAAAGTCCTATGGATTTTAACTCATGCGATGACCGCTTGGTTGACTTTGACAAATGCTATTCGCGGTCAATGAAAGCAAGGCTCAACAAATATGCTAATGTTTAACATGACCAAGGTTCACGCCGGCTAGAAATTGAACTTGAGTTTAAAAAATCGAAACGAAACTTTGCAATAAAGCACCTTACACACTGGACGTAAATCGCATGCGCTGAGCTCAAAACATGTTTTATTATATAACAGGTGTACTGTATGTAGACTGGTATGTAGACCCCTCCAAAGTTGACAGGAAAGCGCGTACCATCCGTAGGTGGCGCTGTCATCCAATTACTCCCATGCATCTTGCATTG
>JAQGCC010006456.1:0-10208 GCA_034698905.1 Xestoiulus laeticollis
CAGCACTGTATGTTTTTCCAATGCGTTCTCGTTAAGGTAAATCAGTTGACGGGGCATTAAGGGAGGCGTACTCAATCACTCTATTCTTTAATCTTAACGAGAACGATAAACACACTACGCATGCGCATCAATAAGTTACGCGTCTAAAAGTCGTTATGCTCCTCAAAGACGTTGTGGTATCACGTTAAACTAATGCATTGTCGTGTCACCTCAACCACAAACCCATTAACGTCGTCCCCACGCATGCGCATTGGCAAAAAAACCAGTGCTACCAATGTCGTCAAGATTAAAGGAAACCTGCCAATCCCTTTATTATAAAAAAAAATTAGAAATTGATATGTCTGGAAATTAGAAACTACATGTATACAACGAACCTTTCAAAAATCCGGGCGCTGTAGTTCCAGCAGTTGAAAAATACTGCTCAATATATTGCATTTAAATTTTGTGTTAATATACATGTATAACATTTTTAACTATAGATTACATGTACTTAATTTACTTTTTAGTTTGTTAATGTCCTGGGTTGGCCCTTCCACAGTAATAATGCACAAAAAGTAAAATGCTAAAAAATATTAGCGAGATAAAGCTGCACGATCGATTACGATACGTTTACGATTACGCGTCATAAACGTGTCATATACTGTTTTTTAGCGAACGGCGATGCGTCCTTTAATTGGCACCCACAATTGCGCGTTTTCGATTGATGACGCATTAATCGTAAACGTATCGTAATCGCTCGTGCAGCTTTATCTCTCTATTACCCTTATAAATATCATCTGGATACTATACATCGTCAGCCATGTTAGGTGGTCTTTTAGCAGTGCCCCCATTCCCGCCAGTTGTTCATTACCAATCGTTTTTTTTCTGTTTATCACAATATCGTAATCGACAAATAATTCCCAATTGGGCGGAGGCAGATAGGATAAGTGATTATAACGACAACACAGTAAGCCCATACACTATAAGTTAAGCGCAACCAATATTTCATGTTTTCAGAGTTGACTAGCTCTCAAAAGGAGCGACATGACCAAGCAATAATAAACAACATGGAGGTCGTGCGTGTGTTTTCGGGCAGTGTAGGCGTTCAGCTAAACACGACCGTAGAACAGAGATCTCCACATTGCATACACACTTCCCAATAATTACCGCTGTAAATTTTAAAATAAGCGCGTGTTTGCATTCTTCAACCAATCACGAAGACCCGGTGTATGAAACGCGCGTTGGCTGCCCAATTTACAACAGCTATAAAATGAAGGATTGGGAGAGCTATAGGCCCGTAGGTCTTGTGCACCTTGGGGCAATAGCCAGAAATTTGAAAATACTGAGACCTTTGCATTCCATAGCTAACCCAATGTCTCGGCAATAAAAAGCATAATATGGTGGGGAAAAAAATTCCGTAAACAGTTTATGGTTGAAAAGTGTTCCTGAAGCCCATCATCTTCATAACGCTACAAATACATGTAGGCGAGGCATTTATTCCCTTATACAATGCAGGAAGGTAATTAAAGACAAAAATCTCATGTTAAAAGACCCATTGCTAATTAGATTTTAGAACACTTCAACAACTGTGTTACTTAATTCAAGTACCAATATAAACATTTTCACCACAAGAGGGGCATGTGCCCCTGGTGGTGATCATCTAATCTGGTATATTGTTTTCCAAACTTAAAATTATTAGTCTTGTTGAGCATGTTTATGTATTACAGCTAGTGGAGATTGCATAATAGCCTCTTAAAATCTTATTAACGTATTGATGCCATAGAGGCCCATAGAATAAAACGTATATATTAGTATAGTGGTGTCATATTTGGTAACACTGCTTGTCTCAATCAGTCAAATTAACAGGTCCTATATAATCTCGTTATTCTTATTGTTTTATCTATAACACCGCATGAAATTTTTCATTTGACATAGCCTACATGGATGTAATATATTCGTATGTGTATGTATGGAACGGCATGATAAAGGATACTTTGTCAGGTTCGAATTTCATACCAAACATCAAATTTTAACAATTAGGACCAATGAAACAACAACAGTTGAATAAAGTTCTTCTTATATATATAGTGTATGCATATACTAAAAATAAGCAGTATATTTTTCGAATTAAATTTACATGTATTTCATGTATATTCTACATGATATTCTAAGTGTAAAATGCATTGCAGTTCTTTTGAATCATGTGTGTATTATTCGGGACAAATCTTAAGAGAACAAATAACCCAGTTGAATAAATGATAAAAAAAATCGTATAATAGGAACAGCCATTTCATTGGTCCAAAATGTTCCCGAAACAAATATTGTGCATTATCAGAGATTATAGACTAGGATTACCTACATAGCTGATTTTTTTTGTTTCATAAAAACTGATTCCCTCGAAGTATTACGCTAGAGATTTTTGCCAAAGCCAGCCATTTTTCAGAAGTAAATGCTGTGGAGAAATTCTTATAGAATTAAATTTTCTTTTTTTTTTCTGGTTTATTCTTTTATGGTATAATATATAAGCGATATATGGCATAATCTAGAGATATTAATACATGCCAAGAAGATATAAAAAGAAGATTAATTTTTCTGCTTGGAAAATGTGGGTCTTTCACTAAGAATGACATAAAATCTTGCATGTTTAACGATTTTTTCAAAAATGAAAAGAGAAAACCCCACTGAAATATCCTCCTCTTAGGCGCACATAGCGAACGTGATAAATACACTCATCATTTTGCTTTATTTGATGGGATTTTTTGCCTCTTTTATCATTTTCCTCTTTTCTCCTCCTTTTTTCGCATCGACTTTTCATTTTTTTGGCCCAAAAAATCCATATTACATACATGCACGACCCTCGCTACTTAGATGAGTCTGACGATAAAGTGATTTTTTATTTAAATACGCGGACAAAACCGGACTTTTTGGTTAAAAAAATCAAATCGGCTTCCCATCAGGATAGGATGTACACAAAGCTAAGGCGAAAAGCAAACTTCACATAATTCCACACGAGCTTAAAACTAGGGTTCAACACGCACAAAAACTGAAAGCATTGAGGACACTTCCAAAAGTGCTTAAAAGAAACGAGTTATCGTGTAGAAATAGGACCAATCTGCCGGCATATTATGACGTTATGACTTAGCGGATTTTCACTAAATATGTTAATTTTTACAACAGCTTATTCACAAGAACTGGCTTTTTGCGATTTTTGTACCAAGAAAATATCACAACCAGGTATTTCTAAAAACAAATATGACGTATTCCAAACATAAAAGCAATTTTCCTTAACTTTCTTATTTAAAAGCATATTTCTTATCCATTTTCCTTTAATATTATAGACAAATTCGAATAATATACGCTCTGAATAATTTTAATGTAATAATTATTTTAATTTTTTTCCATATATTTAGAAATTGTAGGTAGAAATAATCCATCAACGTCCATCAACTGTTCTTTATTTTAGAAATGTTATATATACGACGTGTACACATTTTTGGACTACTAACAATTTTTCATAGACGTGAACACATTTAATGTACAGTGTGTATTTAAAGGTCTTGTGCCAGTACAATGCTTTTTTGTCACATCGTCTTATGGGATCCTTTTCAAAATGAAAGCAAAGCTTAAATTTTAAGACGAGTATAAATTTCTAGAAATTATAACAGCGAATTGTTTTGAGAAAATAGTAGTCTTCAAATAATAACTTTTTAATGCTTGGTTAAGAAATATGGCTTAATTTGCATGGAGGAACACCAACCCCCGTACCACAGTTTCCCACCTTAAGCTTCTGTTCCAATGAGACGAAACTCGAAATTTGAGCCAATTCAGTACCACAGTAGCCAATTTGTCGACATCTTATCGGAGATGGAGCTCCAGGCAAGAACAATCGAAAATATCACAGAATTCCCTATCAATATCCCTATCTCGACAGCAGCGATTGTTAGGGAAATGAGAATTGTAATCTGGCAACATGGCCGTTGCACGTGAAATTTGTCTTATTCCGCCATTTTGAAAACTACTGCTCAAGGTACCTCATTGCCCAACCTTGATCTGGTGCTCAGATGTAACTATCTGTGGTACCAATCCCAGGACTTGATACAAAGCTTGGTCTCAAGCAGCGCCATTTGTGCAACTATGGTACGGGGTTAGTCTAAGGTGAAAAATTGATAAGCAAGTAAGGACCAATGGATCATGATCCTCCTGCAATCCTTGCACTATAGTACATGTATAATGTATAAGGCTTAACAAGTATCATTTTTTTTATACATATATGCCTGAGCTTTACCTATATAAATTTTACATATCTACATGTATATAGTATAAATATACTTGGGGTGCTCACGTTACTAATCTTATCTATTATAATAGCTAAATTTTCGATTAGTTGACGGTGGCTTGAGTGGGCTGCCCGAGCTTGTGAAATTCTGTATTATGGCGCCAATGATTATGTTGTTATGGCGCTTCATCTTAATTAGCTTTAATTTAATATGTAAGGATGGGTTGGCAGACCATTGTGCTGTGTCGGTCAAATAGGAAATTGGCTCCTCTCAGCCTCCGTATCTACCATCTTAGTCAAATGTGAATAAAAAAGCGCTAAGATTAGCAGCATGAGCGGTTTAGTAGTACCTGTGTATATATTTACAAGTTTTGTTCTAACTTTTTCGAAAATTTTATTTCTTTTAAGCAGTCATGGAAATCCCAAAAATATAACTCGGTTTATTGCCAAATTTTGCAAACGGTGCCAATGCCCTGTCAAAACATCATAAATAATAATTTGATTTATATGATTTCAAATTAATAACTTTTTCCAACTGTATACCATATTTATTTAGATTTTTCTATTTTTTATTTCGTTCCTTATTTTTTGTAGAAAAGCTAAAACATTTCAAATACAAACAAGCACAGGAAAGTAAAGTAGCGGATAAACAAACTTTTGTGTACACACACTTTGGTGCGTGTCTATTTAGCAGACATGTTGAACCCAAAGTTACTTTTAATGACTTAAGACACGTAAATATTTGCTTCTTTTTGAGATTTTGAAAAACCTTGATATCTCAGGGTATAGCTAGCATCAGGACGAGGTTCAATTCTCCCAATACTAAAGTTTTTTTTTTATTTCAAACACCCCAAGATTGCATAAAAAATGGTGAATTGCCATTTACGGCTAAGGTTGGGTACAATACTCATGGCGCCATCTATCGTCGCACAGGTAGTTCATCCTTTGAAGTGCAAAGGATCGATTTTTTTGTTTGTTAAATTGGCAACAGCTGGTTTGAAAATCAAAGAAGAAAACCCCAGGCAAGTCAGGTAGAACCTGATATGAAACTTCAATAAGTTAATGGGCCTGTTCAGCGCTAGGTTTTTAGCGCCATCTAGGCAATACTTATATAACCTACAGGAGAGCATCATCCTTTTTCACATGATGAAACTTTGGATTACAAAATACATACTAACATGCTAGGTCACCATTATTTTACAAATTGTTCCTAAAAAAGTTTATGCTGATAAAGATAAGCACCGTTTTATGCCTTCTGACTGATTTTATTTACATGTATTTGAACAAAATATCTAGAAACTATCTTGCATTAAAATGAAATATTGCGAAGCTTATTTAAATGACTCATAAAAACAACTCATAATAAACAACTTATAACAAAAATCAGGTAGAACTTATCCATTTCCTAATATACCGTAAATATTTGAATAAATATCAGGGGTTCAATTTAAAGTAAGGAACATTGACCCGGTGTTTATTCGAAACCCGAGGTTTATTATTTGCATTGCCTCAAAGTTGGTATTTATAAATTAAAAATGACAAAAACTTACTAGAAACCAGCATCTACAGTACCGCCATTTCCACTACATATTAATATCTCTTTATTTGTATTTTTAATAATTAAATTGTTATTAAACTTTGTTGATACATTGCTTTTCCCACTTTACTAATTCAACATCATTTCTTTCACAGTGAACAAAACTTTACTACCTTATCAAACGCCCAGATTTGTTTTCTTTAAAATCTGAATTTTATCCAGATCACGTGTTACAATACGCTTTATTTTGGATGATTTCGAAAATTTTCGTTAAAATATAAAACTAACATTTTTTTGTCTTCCCAGTTCCCACAATCGGTAAAAGTATTTCGCAAATATAGATAACACGGTCCTGAATAATTCATGTAACGTATTTCCTGGCATTTTATTACAGCCTCCATATACATGTACGCAAACAGCCCACGTCTTATTGTTTAAGATTCCAATCAATGAGGAATTTTAATAAACGATATATGATTATCACCACCTTCAAGGTAAGGTTATACCGGTAATCCCATGCAGTATCGAAGCTGAGTTTGATCAATACCGGTAATCGAAGTGTTGAAATTGCAGTGTCTAATGCCACATATCTTGACAGGGTACTCACCAAGATGGTGAACATACATGTACCTGTATATGTTGATATGGCGACTTTGCAGCATATGACAGGGTTACAGTGTGGACATGCAAATTATTAAAGGATCGCCATATTCAATGTGCCACAAAGTCGCTATACCACCATATGCTCACCACCTTAATTGGTGTGTACCCTTTTAAGGTACACGTTAGGGGCCATTCATAAATGACGTCACGCACTTGTGATGTGTGAAGATAGGGGGAGGGGGGTTAAAAATATGACGTCACAACAAAAAATCAAAATGCGTTACTTTAAATAACAAGTTTGATCAAAATATTTTTTGAAAATTTCAGTTTTTCATGGTATCCTTTTTAATACATATGTTCTCCTGCAATATCAGAGTGCAGTGCCATATTACACATACATGTACATATTACAATGACAATACACAGTTTTCAAGGGGGGATGTCAAAGCTTTGAGACGTCATATTTGAGGGGGATATGAGTTGTTGTGACTAAGTGTGACATAGGACCTCCTCCCCCCTTCAAAAAATCTTTAAAAAAATCTGCCAAAATCGCGACGTCATTTATGGACAGCCCCTTACACACCATACAAGACGATGAGTGTATAAATTAATGAGTTTAGATTTTATGGAGTTTTAAAACAGTGCATAATATTTGGCATTATATTATATATCAAAACCACGAATAAATGAATTTAAATTGAAACCAATCCACTTTAATTGGCGACGTCATCTATCGAGCAATAATGGTTAAAATCCTAAGAAATTGAACAATGGTATATGTACATGTACATGATACTGGTCATGATTTTGTTTTGTCCTAGAGAAAAATCTCATCCTGGGACGTCAGCGGGTGTCACAATCCTTTTTGAGGGCCTCCAACATATACAAATGATAAAACTTCTTTAATGAACATATATGTATTTATGAAATATGCGATTTTCTAAAAAAAAGGGTGTGGATGGTTTTGTTCGTTGAAGAAGATTTTGGCATCTCACTGGTTTGCAAATTCCAGCTGAATCACTATACTTCTAGGTGTGTCCGAATGTACTTTTTTTTCTCCTTTTCCTTTAAATTATAAAAAAATGAAAAGATTTTGTACAACTAAGCAGCCATGAGGGGTACAATCGCTTGGGTGGTTCGAGCCTTTTTGTTTTGTTATTTGATTTTTTCATTACAATCTTTTCTTTGGCTATCCTCCAAGATCCCAAGCCGTGCTTTTTTTTGACGATAATTGATGGAACGTCAAAATGTGAAAACCTCCTGCCATTTTTGAAGGATTTCTCGTTTGTGGTGGCCTGAATTTTAAAAGTCAATCGCCATCGCAGCAAAATGAAAGAGAAAAAATTAAAAAAAAAAAACTTAAAAAACTTTTCAGAATGGAGAGTGAAATTGAAAGATCATTCGACATTTTGATTATATATGGAGTCACTACGTATGAAACATCGAAAGGCGAAAACTTAATTAATTTTCCTGGGCATTTGGATTCGCTTCACCCTAAAATGGCCAAATATGGGTCTTATAAGATAGCCCACTCGATCTTCTTCAAGGGTGCTTTTTGAACTTTCGGTAAAAGTGGCTCTACCTGTCAGAATTTTTAAAAGCTACATCTACCTACTCGTGTCTCCCTAAATGCAAATATGGGCCAATGCCAAAGCTATGGCGATCATGATGAGCAAAATCTGAACTTGAAAACTTGAAAACGCAGTTTTTTTATGCCAAATTTTGGAACACCTTATTGTTTCCATAATAAGGTAGATCAAATCATTCATCATGTCACAAATGCAAACAAACTACCTTTTCAGAGGATTAAGATATTACCTTGGAAAAGAGATGGTGGGCCCATATACATGTTCTTAAACAACACACACCTTTGTGAAAGTTTGAATGGAATAATCTCAAGTTCAATGTTACATACCCTCCTTTCGAACGTGAAAAGCTACTTGAAAAACGTCAAATTCAAGGAAACTTGCGAAGGTTGCTTGCATTAATTCCACATAACAAAAAGGCATTTAATTAACAACGACGAAAAATTGTTTATCACAAAATGATAATATCTGACGCAAATAAAGCTGGATATCAAAAAAAGAATCACGAGGGAAAGTTTAATTGTTCATTTAATTAGCATTTTTTAGTTAATGTATAAGCTTATAAAGGGTGCTACCTCATACTGATAAATATATTGTAGAATACTGGTGACAATCCCCAACTTGTAATGTACATGTACATGTAGGTGCGGTACAAATTAAGAATTCTTGAAAACTTTTTTTATACTTTTAAATAATTGCATGACTTTATTGTATCAAAACAACGATTTTGTAAAATCAGTCCATTCTAATATAAGCTTACATGTATAGTAAAAAAACCTCATATTATCCTATGCATGCAGCTTAACGTAAAATTTTGACAATTTTAGGTAAATATTCCATGAATCTCGTTAGATGGCGCTATTTTTTTTAGACGGGCATGAAGGTGGGAACGTGCCCAGAACACAAAAAGCTCACTGTATATGCGAAACATTTTTCTCTCCTAAAATTGCCCAGCTATATAATAAATGCAAAAATTCAACAAAAAGCAAGTCATTATTTAACCAGAGGCAAAACCATTAGTTAGAAATAAGCAAAAACTCAAATAGCTATTCAAACTAACAGGTTTCTTGTTTTTCAAATTTCAAAAGGTGTTACAAGTTTATTCATTGAAAATATGCGACCCTGAATTGTCAAAAAAGTTTTTTTTTTTTAAGAATCGTGAATCTGGCCATATTCGAAAATGAAAATGCAAAATTCCACAAGCGTATATTTTTTTTTTAAAAAATGCCCCTCCCTTAATACACATCTTCTCCATAACATTAAATTGAAAAGATGCAATTTTCCCCACCCTTAAATTTCATTTTCAGGAAACGCCCAACAATTTTGTGAAGTTGTAGTATAACAAGGGATGGAATTTAAGGTGATGCACAGCTGACAAAGATCACCTGAATGCAATCAGCATTCACACCTTTTCCCTCATTGCACGACATATTGTGATATGGAAACCAGAAAGCAACTAATTGCCGTATAAATTATATTGCATCAAAAAATGGTAGCAAACTATTTTAATCCATTTTTACCAATCTAAAATTGAGATATTGTTGTATTCCACCATGCAAGTAATGCATTCATCACTAGTGAAATGGAAAATAAGAGGTCATGTAATATGGGTTTCACTGGCAAAAAAACCAGTGTTGAAAATAAGTCTGAAAAATAACAGAAATTTGCAACCAAGAAAGCAATCATTTAACAATGATTGTTTTCTTGAACTGCAAAAAAAATCCTTTTATGCCTAACAATCCTTAATTTTGCGTTGCTGTCAAAAAATAAAAAGAAAAATTAATGCTAATAATGAGGTCATCCCACCCATCGTGAAATGGCTAAAATGGTAATTGCAGAAAGGTAAAGATTCCCTTTTTAATTTACCAGAAATTTCCACTAGTTGGGTGGTTTACATCTTATCTCCATTGCTTCATCAATGTTTCATAATTAGCAGCATGTTACTTGTGCAATTTAAACTATCATTAGGCAAAAGTTCATTGGCTTTGGCTACCAGTTTCCAAATTATACAGATGAAATATTTCCACAACTTTCATTCTATAGCATAGAATAATACAGTATAAAAAAACGTAGTTTTTCTCGTAAAACCTTTTAATGTTTAGCCAGCAAGTACTGGCAGGAAATTCACTTTTGACCCACCCCGCATGGCTACTATAGAATCTTCCATAAAGGGGAGTAATTGGACCTCGCAAGACGAGCGCTCCGTAGCACAGCAAGTTCCAGGCTG
>JAQGCC010006457.1:0-10205 GCA_034698905.1 Xestoiulus laeticollis
TATTCCAATGCGTTCTCGTTAAGGTAAATCAGTTGACGGGGCATTAAGGGAGGCGTGCTCAATCCCTCTATTATCTATATGTGGATTATCCTAATATTTAAATGCTATTCATACATTATATCTTGCATGCATGATTCTACATACTAATAGCGGGTTGCATCAGTTTCCATATATACAAAATACATTGTATATGTGCACTTGTAGCTAGTTTAATCGGTTGATGACATAATACATATAAAACCAAGCTGCATGAATATGAAACCGGTTATAGAACCGGTACAACTTTCCAACAAGATTGTATGTTCATTCAAGAAAGCGAGTAAACAAAGCATCTGTGCGTTTTATAACTTAATTGAAATAATGGCGAGTAATTCAGGTAAATCGCTGTCTGAAGACTCCCTCGTCTAAAGCAATGAACATGAAAAGATGTTTGCTTTCGGCCTATTTCGAGTGCAATGCCTGCCCTCCATTGGTGGATGATATGGAACGAAGTGCAGCATGGCACAATGCCAGATTGGCTTAATGCATTTATAAGGTTAAGAATATGCATGAAATAGAAAAGTATGAAAAGGACCGTATATAACGAACAATAGATTTTATTCTATATCTTATTATAAAAGTACGGGGTGTTTGCTATTTAAAATTGGTTTCTTGCATGAGGCGAGGCACCATGCATGCAAGGTTCACCCACACTATAAGCTAATGTATGTACATGTATATGTGGAAAGGTAAAATACATGCATGTATAGTTTACCTAATCGAATCAGTAAACTTGCTCCAAAACTACCCCATGTTGAAGGTCGTTTCAAGCCCTGTGGCTGTTTTATGCTGGTAGAAATGTATTGAGAAAAACGCGTGTATAAGGGCAAAAAAGTTTTATTTTATTGCCCATATATCATTCGTTTTAAAAATTATTATCCATATTAAAAGTACATTAGGAATGTTGCTGAAATAAGAGGGGAACTTGTTTACTTCCTCAAAATGCTTTGTTTTGACATATAAACAAATCGTGTAATAATGATTATAAAGGAGTTTTTTTTAAGGCTGGCTGATGGGTTTTACACCCTGTCCTTAATTACCCTTATTTATTAATGATAGTAGATTAATATTGTTTTAATTATCGAAGACCACACAATGTGTTTACACTTGGCATTTGACAGCCATCTGCATGCATGTATTTCTAATAAGTTTTTCAAGAAAATTTTCCTCATTTTTTTTATTTATTCTGGTTTCTTAAAAAAATATGTTAATGCTGCTTGTTTATCAAAACAAGTTTTGGTTTTTGCAATTTAGCGAACATTTTAACAGGAAAATGGATTTTTGTATGCATTTTATAATACCCAATTGAATAGATTTAATTTTAAATTAATATGTTATTACTTTAGTGTGATTTCAATCATCATCAGCAACAATTAAAATTATTATAAAATTAAAATAAATTTATTGTAACTTATATTCAAATAATTCGCAACAATATCCTTTGTCCAATATCGTCAATTGCTGCATGGCATACATATAGGACGATTTCAAGCTCAACATAATATTGATTTTTGAAGGTGAAATATGATTTGAAATGTGAAACAACATTATATATTTTTTTGCATAGCTTGTTCAAGATTAAATCCAAAAGACCAACGAACTGTATATATTTTTTTCGAAATTAAGGTTGAATTTGTTCGGTATCTTATATAAACGTCAACCATGTATATATATTTGACGTTTTCGTTGCATTTCAGACAAAGATCGATTTTTCAGGCTGGAAGATATGATTGATTTTCGGTAACCAATCAGAAGGCAATATTCAAGCATTTGTTTAGTTGACGGTGGGGAATATCGGTTTTTGTGCTCTCGTGTTTGGGTGCGTCCCATATACTCTCTTGAGGGATTTTGTGCTTTCGGGGGGACGCGTACCATTGGGGCCCTGCCTATGGGTATCATTGGTGGCCGGAAACGGTCCCTTCGTCCCCTCCAATAACAAAGGCTAGGCCTATGCACGATTAGAATAGCCCCCCTCTGCAATTAACCCATAGGCGCATGCATGAGCTTGCTCCCTTTTGTCATGGCGCTGGTCCATTATTTTTAGTATCGGGGGTAAACCTGAAAAATAAAAAAAAATACTACAGCCTACTAACATAATTCACAATAACGCGTCGTAAAAATATTATCGGCTGCTCGTGATATCTGTGCGATAAAAAAAAAAACTGCTGCTTATAGGACCAAGTTTTCAGATTTTGGCAATTTGTTAACTGTATATGGAATGAACTTTTAGGCCTACTAATATATACTTGTGTGGTGTTGACGCATTGGCAGGTAAGATGAATATGAATATTACATAGTTTACTGAGTATGGGACCGTTTTTATGGGTATAGGACGTTGACCGAAAAACCCTGAAGTTTTCATGCCGTTTTATATAAGCATTATACTTATTTTTATGACAGATTCGTGTTAAGGTTTTTGCATCCTTAATTCAATTTAGATTTATATTGTCATAAAATTAAGTCAATGTATAAGTAAGCTAGAGCCCTTATCAGATTTAACGTATTTATTTCCATGTGTAAATGTGTAAATTATATATACACTGCGTTAGTATTTGGAATGCAAGTTTTCAAATGGACCTAGCCATATTTTTGCATTGTTTCGGTGTTGTTGCTATACCACATCAAAACAAATATACATGTAATGTAGAAATAAAACAATCGAAATATTTTAGTTGACAAGACTGTCAATTTATATAAATTACAGATATTTATGCAGATTTGATGATACCATCAACTTATATAGTCTGAATAACAAAACGTTTCTCAACATATCCCAGCAAACCATCAAACTTTATTGCATGGCTTTAATATTTATGTAAGTTTCAATTATTGTCCAACAACACGTATAATTTTCAACTAGATTTTAAAAATATTAATATATATTAGTATATACTGTATAATGAAGTCGAGATTTCGTATAAACTTTGTTACCGAGATTGCATTTACGCGCATGCGTCGTTTTTATAATTTCATGGGGGTAAAAAAGCATTCATGAGTCCTATAACGGGTTTCATAAATAATATTTTTTTTCCGGAATTCCTTGGCCTATTATTAATATATTTGCTGGTTATTGTTTCCTTTACGTAACTGTGCATGAAACAACGAGATGACTTATGTGAATCGGTCCACTTTATGTTTCCCACTTCGACCGATATCTTATCAGCCTTAATTTCATAGCTGTTCTCTTAGGCTCCCAAATGACTCTTTAATTAAAATCCCAGTAAACATCGATAACGCCATCTGGTTGCATGTATATCGATAGAAACCACGTTGAAACAGTCCAACTTTATATCCGTATATATATATGTGTATATACGGCATTGTATATAGGCACTCGATATACATATATAGGCAGGGTTTTAATTAGCGATTTAATCTACCATTAATTAACGAAGTTTAGCGCAACCGATGTTATAGAAAGCTAAATATTTTATTAAGTATATAATATGCCATATGAAGATTTTTTTATTTTGAATTAATATACCATATTCGTTTAAAATATGCTAACGTTTTAGGCCTATTTTTAATTAAATTTCAGTTTTATTTTGAAACGCATATCCTGAAGAGCAAAAATAATAATGCAATTGTGCTCGGCCATTGGGGGCCTATAATGCGATTAAATGTTGGATTTTTCTCATAGCCTCTTATCCCATCGGCTGTTATAACAATAGGAAAATTATGATATTAAAAGTAGGCCTATGCAGATAATCGTTTTTTGAATATTTTTCGTTCCCCTTAGCATAGTTAAAATTACATGTGATTAGGCTATACGTGGACCGTTTTTTTGTGTGCTATTTTGGCCAACTTTAATTATATATGCATGCGTAAAGGTCGAAAACACATAATTTATGTCTGTTACATTGTTAACTTTTTTGTTGCGAACTATAGGCCTAATGTATATATATATACATGCATATATGTTATGCTCACATGTATATATACATGTACTAGTACATGCAGGCTGCTGAAAGTTTTATTATACCTATTTTACCACATCCTCCACGAATAATCTGACATCAACTTCTGTTAAATTTAGTATATATTAAAGGACTTTAATTTTATACACATGTTAGATAACGATATTAAAATATACCGTTTATTTGCACTTGTTATATGGACTGCAAATTATCCTTAGCATTAACATATACAGGTTGTCTATACATGTATAGCGGCAATTCATTTGTTTATATACTTTTAAATGTTAGTCAGTAATTGTAACTGCAGTTTAATTCACCTTCACACTATACAATAAAATGTCTAAAGTGTCCAAGATAAGGAAAACAGGTTTTATGATCGTGCTCGTATACACATGTATATAATTGAGCGTTGATAGACTAACGTACATTGCGCTGAAACTCAATAATGACCCAATGGAGTTTTAACAAAATTTTACAATTTCAGTTTTAACCTTATCATGCACATTAAGAGCATGTTGATCCCAATTGACACCAACACCTATATTTGCCATGTTAATTTTTTCGTATGTACATGCATGTGCATATACGCAGCAATTTTCAATGCATTATAAGTTCATATACTTTGTATACCGACATTATTGTTCAAAATTGACATTATTCAAAAAATTCTATTTAAAATTTCGGCAATTTTGCTCATAAGCCACATGGTGTTGACACCATCTTTCAAAATACTGCACGACAGTAAATAAATAAAACAATGGGCAGAGCGAAAAAATATTTTTTTGTTCCCTTTCGATAAAAAAAATATTGAATTGTGTTACAGGAGGGCTGTTTGTAACGTGACTGGTTGGAACGCCGTAGGGGGCGTGACTGAAGCGCCGTAGCCAAACGCACGCTTTTCAGTCCTTTTCCATTGCCAAGACGGTAGCCAAAGCACAAGCGTCGTACTCTGCTTTTCTCTCGATATTAAGTTTATCGTCGATATTGCACGATATACGAAAAAAACAAGAAATATCAAAATATATACCTTTCATTTTTCCGCATTTTTGAAAAGGGGGCGCTCATTGTCCACCTGTCTCTAATTGGCCAATTGGACGTCACGTGTTGGGATTTTTCATCTTCCTTCTATATCTTGTTACCACACTCTTTTTCTTCTCTATATATCCAAAATATATAGTGCTCTTAAATACATCTACTGATTAATCATTAAATCGCCAACTCCTAACGATAGGCGGCGTTTCGGGCGCCAAAGAAAAAAAAAATTAGGCCTGAAGTTGGTCATATTAGCGTTTCGTCGCAGCTGAATTTCTGCACAGTACATAGTCGTTTACTCGTTACTAATGGGATCCCGTTGCGAATGAATGGTGACAATTTGATTCGCTCCTAGACCGGTCATGTGATTCACGCTCGGCTTCCGAGGCCTTTTATCTCATTTGAAAAACATGAAGTACGCGATGAACGTATGTGTCGTACGAGGCGCTCACTTTTCGCTACGTTTTTATTAAGAACTGGATTTTCGTTTGCATATCATATGCAGGTAAGCCTTATATTGTCTTATTTACCTCTTAAGGTGGCACGTGCTTCCGTGACATGGCTTTTGCACCAATTTTTATAACGAGGGAGATAATTGTGCCATGACAGAATATGCTTATTGGGATGACAATCTGGGAATTTCTTTAAATTTAACGTATCACTTTAGTGACATGACAACAAGATTGTCTAATGCATGCATGACAATTAAATTCAAGATTTCCACACCATTCATATAACTCCAATTTTTATTATAATATTCCCTGAAGATCTATATAGTCGATCGATGTAACACTTCCGTGAAATTTCAATCAGCCCTATATATTGTTATCCAAACATATAAGGAAAAAATCCATGATATATAATTTTCTTTTCTTATAAATTATTTGGGTGACCCATCTGGATCCCAATTTTCCATTTTCATGGTGTCATGTGTGACCCAAAATTCCTTGAAAATTCAGACTTCTCATACATTGTATTATTTTTTGTAATTCAATTTCCATCGATACGGTCTTAACATCTAAAAATCACCATGGTAATTCCTCATAATTTTATGGTCATCATAGGATATTTTCGACATATGTATATTTCCATCTGAACTTGTATAAGTTATAGACAAGTAACAAGCTTTATATACTTGTACATACCAAAAACGGTGTGATTGGAAAATTTTTCCTTTGACATACACACAGAAACAACAAATATTTAGTTTTATAAAAATATTTTTTAATCTAATACAATGTATGTTGGCCTATGTTTATAACCACAAATTTTCCCTATATAATGAGTTGAACGAGTTGAATGACATGTCCAAACATGTGATAAAGTTTAACTAAATTCGAACAGGTATACATTTTTCGCCATTAACAACCTTGCAGCTATTGACCTATTACCTTGACCCATTCAATATGATATTGCAGTATGGCGGTCGCATGCAATGATAACATTTGACCATTTTTTGGGTGCTCTTGCTCGTGTGTAAACAAACGTTTTAGCGATATTCTTAATTTATGACCAATTATATATAAATATCAGGTCGTAATGTATAGGCATCATTCCTCCCTCCTTTCTCTTCTGACCCACTCACCCGTGTCGTCATAAAGATGGTGCCAAATGGCATCATAAACTATTTAGTTTGGCTACCTGTTTTTTGGCCGAAATTTGGCAAATGGACACCGGGGCACGTGGCCGGATCGTAAAATAAGATTTGCACACGTGATAGTGGCTTTTGGCGAATTATAAGAGGTTGGGGGGGGCCAATAAAAAATGAATGAAGTTAACTTATTACAATGGTAAGGCCATTCATAAGGGACGCGTGGTAAAATGGGGAACTGGTATAGCAGTGTTATATAGTGCTGATAATCTCCAAACATTCACCTTGAAAACTGGATGCGTCTCCATTTTTTTCGACCCGCCCTATATTTTATAGCTTTCCATTTGACGGTCACTTAAGGTGAAAAAGTTCACTATAACGAATTCAACCCAGTTGGGCCCAAAATGGCGTCTGAGAACCACGTGGTTGAGGCCTGTCCAATGAAGGAGACCTTCGAGTTAAGGGGTGACCCCAATGCCACTCATTCGTTGGATGTGGTTTTCTGAGCTTGGCTCGCTATACATGTATAATTTCACATGAATATACCATGTTGTGCATATAGGCTAAAATTAAATAATCAGAATAAGGCAAACTGGTGTATTCCCCAATTAATTTGACATTTTTATGTAGGTTACTGCATACAATGATGTCAATATATGTATCCTATAGCTGGAAAGTCGGTTAACACCTCCACAAAATCGGGAATTATACTTGAAATTTGAGTAAATAAACACTTAATTTTGAATGTTTTCAAGAAATCATCATAGTGTTAATTAAAAATTTCAATATAAATTAACAGCCATGCACAAAAATTAATCACAGGAATGAGTTTTTGTTATATCAGTTTGCTTTACCAAGCTTTATATATAGGGAACAGATAAATAGATGTATATTATTTTACAAGTATATATTTTCATGGGGCTAATTAATCAGTAACGTAAAGGGCCATTGAAAATAAAAAAATTTGAAAATTTACTGATAAAATAGTCCCATCAAAATATTATATATGATATATCATGAATAAAGAAATATCTTAATATCATATATACATGTAGTGTTCATATTGTTTAAAACCTGTTATAGATGTTTATTTATAATAAGCACATCATTATACATTATTAAAGCTCAAATACAATTAATTACATTTTATGTATACAAACATGTATAGGCATATATGCATATATGCTTTTCGTTCCAAAATGTGCTTATTCCAAAGTATCAGAAACGTATATAAATATATACACGTGTTTATATATTATTCGTTCGTTGTAGATGTCTTTAAAATAATTTATTTCAATAAAAGATATGTAGAAGGTACACGCAAAAACGCTGTTTCTGGTCACAGGGGTCGTTCAAGTAGGCCTAGCTTAAACACGTGGAGCGCCGGCGGCTGAATTAATTTAATGTCAACGTGTTTGGCAAACATGCCATTTTGAATCACTCGTCGTATCGTATGGCAACCTCCGAGGGAATAAAGTACTAGAAAATGTATATAGTTTTATTGATTGCCTCAAAAATGCCACGAAAATATATACGTGGACACGCGAGACTCCATTTCGCTGTTATGATGTTAGCCTCGAAACGAGTCGTATATAGTGTTTCTTATATCTTGCATTTTTCATGTTAGCCAATATGGCCAACAATATTTTTTTTTCACGTCGAATCGACTTGTTTTTTATATGTTAATCGTTTATGTATATTTAAGGAAATATTGCTGTATGATACAACAGCATAAACTATCTATAGCTGCATGTTTACGCAAGTTTTTATACATATAGCTGCGGCATGCATGTGTATATATATATACACTGTATATATTATACACTATATGAAAAACTTGATGTAAATTTAATCCTTGTATTTCCGTGCTTATAGACTATATTATACAATATGCCCTTATATAAAACTATATACTGTAATAAGTAATTGATGTGCACTTGTACATGTTAAAATATAATATTTGTGCATGAACAAATATGTACTGGACTTATGCAAGCTAATGTCTGTCCAGTTACTGTATACAATGTTAAAAAGCATTGTATATCCTCCATGTATATAAATTTGGATAAACTTAATACTTATAGTCTATATACATATATGTATATATATCTCTATATATATATATATATGTACATATATGTATATATATGTATATAGACTGTATATATGCTGTGTCGGAAATAAATATTCTTATTTATACATGCATATTGCCTGTATATATACAGGCAATATGCATTTATTTCCGACACAGCATGCATGTAAAAACCATTTTAAATGACATTTAAAATGTATTTTTGCTTGATTATTAGGCAAAATATTGTATTTTAAGTCATCAATAACTTTCGCTAATTAAATTTTCGTTTTAACAAATTTGTTGCACAAATATAAAAAGCTTGTTATAGTTATATTAAAAGCCCCGTTATATTCGTATAAGGCCCCATGTTACTGTTTACAAAGTGGGCATTTACGTTTATGGCCGGCAGTAAATCTGATCGAATTACTTTTGAAATTATCAATAAATTGCTTCTGTCTGTATACAATAAACATACATGTGTATATATATACCCAGATTTGGCCGGCATGCATGCATGCACGCGGCTATATAGTGGTCATTGAACCAGGTCTAGAAAGTTGATAAATATCAAGTTAATAAAATTACGTATGCTGAAGTGGCCATTAATTTGCAATCAGATTTCCACACAACTAAACGGCTCGTGTTTACAAGTGGGCAAGGCTGCAGGAGGTCGCCATTTTATGATACTTTTATGGCCGCATAAATAAACCGTTATGAACAACCGAGTTGCATAACATTGACCTTGTAATACACTTTCATAAAACATAAACATTTTAAATGGCTTTTTTAACTCTTGGATTTTTGTGAATGGCTTCCCACAAGAAACTGGATATGCTATATAGCTTTCTATTATGATAATAGACCCACGTAGGCTTCCGTAATTTATTAGGCAAGCCGGCCTTTTAATGCATACGTACTCATAAAAATGTTTAACGCTTTTAAAGACGTGAGACTCGTTTTATGCGTGTATTTCGTATACGTCTTTACACGGGTGCGTCAGAAATATTTGTTTGCAAATTATACATACATGACATTTTTTTTACCATGGGTCTATGTATAAAAAGGACGCACTATATAGTCCTAGTTTTCTTAAAAAAAACTTCAGTTTCGACTTTTCGAGTCGAGGTGAATGATCTTGGCATATTTATAGCTTTAGCTTTTTAAGAGGGAATTTATATTGCATGCAGGCATATGTTTCACTTTATAAATCTGACTGCTTAATTCTTGCATAAAGTTTACTGGCCCTTAGTGTTATATGATAGGCTTATTTATGCTATATAGTATCCTGCATATCTTCAAATTAACAAGGAAACATATTGGTTATCCTATATTAGGCTATGCACTGTATATTTATAATGTATCTGCATATGGTATACTTTGGTTTATATACAAACTATTATTTATACATTAGCAAAAATATGCACTATATATGTATATATATATATATATATATATATATATATTTTCCTATATATATATATAATTGAACAATTGGGTCCATTGTGCAGCAGGGGCTTCTGTTTGGGTGCAACTGACCGGTCGTCACTTTGGT
>JAQGCC010006458.1:0-10204 GCA_034698905.1 Xestoiulus laeticollis
CTGCCATCTTGATTGGATTCGCGAAACTCGATCAAGACTTGATGGACATCAGGACTCTTGATTTGGTAGGTGTGAAGGTGTTATAGATGGTATACAAGCTAGATATAAAACTATTTAATTGCATTTTTATTTCATATTATGTTGTCTCAAAATGTAATTTTCAGCAGTGTTATTGATATGCTTTAATGCATGCCTATTTACATAAGTACATTAATACATACTTATGTTTTGATATAACGCGTTCAATTTGAATTCATATACAGGCCTATACAATATTGCCATGAACTGAAATGCTACTTAAGTTCGAAGATGTATTATATATATGTTTATATCGAATACCTAGTACTCATTGGCATATTACTATGAAAATATTTTGAACATGCATAAATTATTAATATAAATGTTGTCCTTAAATAGATAACTTTTACTTTAACATTACCATAAGCGTACAGTTTCTCATAAATGATTCAACAATCTGCTAAATTAAAATGCTTTTGAGAAATGTATATACATGTAGTAGCACAGTAATATGAGTATTAAAGGCTGTAAAATAAGTTCCTTTAATAGGCTAGTTTTTATTTTTTAATATTAAATTGAAGATGCTATAGACATCTTATAAAACCTACGTACTAACAGCCCAAATGCTTCTGCTGATGATGATGATGATGATTTGTTGAAGGATTTCATCGTAAGGCCTAATATTGCCAAGTAACCATTAGCCAACAAGTTTCCTGGATCTTATATGGATCACTTCACTAAATTTTTTTTTCGACACGATCCGAAATACAGAGAAATCAAAGACGGATTTCAAATATAGATACATGTCCTAATTGAAGTTCACTGTTGCCTCAGTTAATCCTTAGCACTAAGCAAGCCTGGCCTGACTTGCCTTTCAGAATACTAAATGTACAAATGTTAAACCCATCTAATGTAGATCTGCACTATATATTCCGCGCTATATACCGACTCGTGCAAAAACCAAAGTTTTCCCCCTTTTTTTAGCACAAAAAATAACACCTTTCTTTGTGGAAAGTGAGTAAAGCCGGTATAAGGCCTGCATCATTCAGGCTTTAGCACCGACGCGTCCTATAGGGATTATTTTTAAATTTACCATGAGATGGGGGTTCACTAAGACGGATTTCCAGGCTCCCCAAAAACTGCCAATCCTTTTTTTCTGGTTTTCCCGAATTTTTACCAGTGATTCTGTTTTATATGCACAAATTTCCAAATCGGAATATTCACGTGGAGATGACACGTGTTAATACTCGCTATACATGCAGTACATTCATTTCATCAAATTGCATGCGGTTTGTTTAAAAGACACGTGTTTTTGACTTTTAAACCGCAAACCGATGAAATTTGGTATGAAAACAATGCAAATCCTATAGACTAAATGAAGATTGGCCAAACTTAACCGTATCAAATTTAAAACAGGATAAATACCAGCTTTTTACTGATGGAAGGCAATGCTGGTGGCATTTAAATGAAGCGCCGTTACAATTTGACCACTGAACACGTGATGCAAATGAAGCGCCGTTGCGATCCCAAGTGAAAAATCTTATTTGGCTTCATGTAGAGAAAATTACAGTGCATTATTAATGTTTTGTAATGATTTGATGTATTATTATGCCTTTTACTGCTTCAATTCCTTGTGTAATTCTTTTTAAAAATTAAAAAAACATGGTGGTCTTATAAATTCTTAACAGACTGTATAGAAAACCATACATTTATATGAGACTGGGCCATGAAACATTCTAATGAGACTAATGAGATTATAGTAAGACAAGCAATGAAACCTAATGAGACTCCAAAATCAAAGGGATTTTATGGAACTTTATGGCATGATTCCCTTAATAATAACATTTCATGAGTCTATTATGCGATCACATTCTAATACAAATTTAAATCAACAAGATTTATAATTTTTAGTTGGTATAAAACTATATGTTCCATAATCCCATAAGCAATGTAAGAAATGATACAATGAGATTTTTCACTAAGGATATATAAGGTGCATTCAGCTTCTAAATTTTAACCACTTTGAGGATAGACAAAATGTTGATGAAATGACGTCACTCGCGCATGTGCACATGCAATCTCCCTGAAAAACTAAACTAGTCCGGTCCCACAGTTCTGGCTGAAGATTATTAAAAGGTCAACCATATTCAATTGTATAGAAACGAATTAATGAAGAATGACAATGAAAACACGAAGCTCAGTTGATCTGATATATATATATTGGGGCCATTGTACCCCACGGCCATTTCAATGGCGCATAATGCAATTCGGCTAATTTCTTACTCCCCCCCCCCAATTCCCTCCCCCAAGAAAAACCAAGCTTAATCAACATCGGTTTGTCCATTGTCCTATCCAATGCTTAATTCATGGTTTTCGTTCTTTTGTGCTTTATTGGATGAGCCCTGTTTTATTGAGCCCTTTGAACACGCATATAGACAAGGCGCTTCTCCTCCTGGCTTTTATCTCTCTTCTCTTTTATGTCCATCAACACCTGGACTGAAACGATTAATTTAAAAGAGCGGTTAGGCAATGTACTAACACGACGAAGCAGCCATCCGCCAAGCACGTCGAAGACAATGGAATTTTAATTGTTTATTGCCTAATGACGGCCATTTTTAACGAGCCGTAAGACTATTAAATCTGGGAAAAGAGAACGGGATGCGGGAGGACCGACATCTCATTTGAGGACAAAAAAACAACAACATTGTTTTATGTTTTGTTGATGATAAGTGGCAGCCGACCAATAAAGACAATGGGAGATAAGCATAAAACTAAGCAAAACCTTACATTAAAAAATCATTCGCCACCAAGAAAACATATTGTTATCGGCCTTTTCGGTGCAACACATTTTATATACATCACTACTGTTTACCCAGAAGTGAATCCTGTGTAAAATAATTTTAAAATCAGGCTTTGAATAAAATATGCCCAGAATTGGGTAAATGTGAGGTAATATAATTAACTCATGATTGATAACTTTATTATAAATAACACAAACCTCACATTTACCCAATTCTGTGCATATTTTAACCAAAACCTGTGAACCAACGTTGGGTAACATTTGGTTGTTACACTTAAATTCAACCAATGTTAACCCAATGTTGGTATGTCCATATAGCACTCAATATTGGGTTTAATTTTACGTTTTTAGTGTGTGCGTGTATAAAATAATAAACCTCCATAGAGTGATATTTAATACTTTTTATTGGTCCCAATGATTTAAGGGAATATTAACAATGGAACTGCAAAAAATATCAAACATGGAATCAAAAATGGCAGGAAGATGCAGGGCAATTAAACTTTGCTTGTGATACTCAATAACTACTGACTCATTACGATTGAATAAACGGAGGAATTCCCTATTTTGCAGCTGTGTAAACTGTGTCGACCAATAGCTAGTGACTCATGAAGGATTCAAAAAGGGGAAAATCCCAATTTCGCAACTGTATACACTGTATAGCATGTTTACAGATGAACCTGCCTGATATAATAACCTGTTTAAAATAATATTTTCCCTGGTTCCAAGAGTATTATTTTAGATAGGTTCTACTGTACTTCAATAAGTGTAGTCCATAAATGGAATCATTTACTCAGACGCAATAAAGCACTTAATCAATAAGCCATTGATCTGAAATAAAAAGCATATGATCAATAATTTTTTGCTAGAAGTCGGTGGGTTTTACATTTTTTGTTATTCCAACTGGGGAATGGATAACAGAAATGTTGGCTTTGAATTCAGAAATATTTTTTCAAGGATCAAAGCACTATAGTAAACATATTTTTTTGTGTGGAACTAATGCATCATTTTTTAATTTGTGCACTTTTATAATGGCAGTTGTGTATACATGTAGTTTATATTTATAAACTCCATTGTGTATATATTTGGTGCTTACAACCCAAGGGGAAAAAATGCCAAGCAGTCTCACAGAAGAAAAAAAAAACAATGGGAAAAATGAGATTATGTAACATGCTAATGAGACTATATGAGACCAGTAATGGGACGAAATGAGACCCAAATATCGAACAGATTTCAATATACATGTATATGGGACTCAATATAGCATTAGTCTCTTAATAATAACATTTCATAAACATATTATGCGATCTCACTCAAAGAACATATACTCCACAAGATTTATAATTTACAGTTGAGATATAAAAATTTGAATATTCCATAATCTCATAAGCATTGGGGTACCATAACAATACGATTTTCCACTAGGGAAATGCCATTACTCAATGTTTACATTTTTTATAGCTGCTAGAGCTATGAATAAGTAAAAATAACATGCATGTTTTTTTTATCAAAAACATAGAAATCAAATTTCTAAAGATTAAAATTATTATCTTGTTATGTTTTCAAATCATGACTTTCTATGCGCGACAACGTTGACAGAATGATAAATGAATTGTGGCCAGTATAAAATGCAATCCACATAAATTTACATTGCACATGTATAATGAATTTACACCTTGCATTTGCATCATATACCTGTTTTAATCATTTATTGATTGCTCAAATCAAGGATTCATTTACCCAAGTAATCAAACAGTCATAAAAGGCCATAAATTGCAATTTTCACAACTTAAAAATGCAGAATGTCAGGTTCGTGCTGACTTTTAATTTTTTTCAACAACATCTGAGGGGTTTTTCAGTCTTATCTTCGCAACTCCAAGAATTAAAATCAACCTTATCTATTTTTCAGACGTCTATATGCCCATTTCGAGCAGTTTATAGTATAGACCTTTTACATTAGATTTGAAATACCACAATCAACTCTTGGCTCTATTAAATAAAGCCGAGGTAGAGCAGTTCCACTCGGCATGTGTAAATATAACGTGGCCTGGTATAGCAAAGGAGGCGCTATATAACCCTACAATTCTTTTCAGGAATTCAGAACGCGATGCCACTGCAAAAGCAAATGCATTAGAAAGCCAAAGTGCAATTGCGGCAGGCGTTCGTGTTAAGATTAGTGATCAGATTGGATATATTGTAACATAAATTTCGCAATGCATTTGGGTATTAAAAGCAGTTTTTATATTCCGATAGAAAAGTTTGCGGGGCTTCTGGAGGCCGTTAGTTGCAACGGCGCTTCGAGCAGCCGACATATAGAAAAGGGCCTTATCCAACATGAACAAATGTCGATGCCATTAATCTGTTTTCTGCTATTAATTTAAATGCGAACGAAGTCGCGGAACAATGGGCTGTTGCACTTGCAACAGAAGAGAAGCCGCCATTTATACATGTACTTTTGCAAAATGCCATGGCATGCAAGGGCCCGAACATAAAACAGAGATTAAGCTAGGTTTTGGGGGTGGGTGGGGTTATCGCAAATGCGGTGCTTAAAGGGATTGCTCGTGTTATGCAAATTGCAAATTAGGGGAATTAGCACGTCGAATGCAAGGGCTTAAACAGCAGCAGCGCCCCCTTGAAATAAGGCAATCACGCATAACACGTTGCCAATTTACCCATTGCAAACCTATGGCATTTTCAAACTTTTTTTTAATCCGTTTGTACTTATATTCAATTTGAACATGACTTTTACAAAAATAAGGTCTGGGGAGACACAAAAAAATTGGGTTTGATTGAGATGGAAACAAAAAAAAATTCTCAGTATATCATGTTTTATATGGTTTCTGTAATTAGAAAAAAATATGGCAGCTGGAATTGTGCTCTAGAGGTGAACGTGTCCATTTTGCTATTTTTTTTGTTATAATATTTCAAACTTAATGCAATAGGGGGAAAAGTAAGGTAAAAGGAAAGAATTGAAGAGTAATACCGGTAGTTCGTTTTCCTGTCATAAAACTAGTTAATTTAATAGCCAATTACGACAAGGTGACTTTACAATGTTCAGAATTTTTAAAAACCAAAACGTGCATTAGATCATACAGGGTGTCATTATAGGTAGAAAAAATATTTTAGAAATTTTGATTTAAAGTTTATATGATGCTTGTGGAATTACACTAAACAGTCCATGACTTTTCCTGATACATGTACCTGACAGTCCCAGACCACCCTGACTCCCTCCACTCCTGGCACTTTCCCATTGCTTAAAACAATTGGCCATTCTGATGAGTCCCATGGTGGCCACAGGTCAAGGAAGTTTCGGGAAAAAAAGTGGTCATGAAAGTCAGGGAAATTTAGCCAAATAAAAGCAAAATGCCTGTGTAATACGGTGATAATACTGTTTTTTTATTCTTTGAAATTTGTTTGATAAAATTTAACAGCACCGAATTCCTTATTCAAATTTACTTTCCTTCCCTGAGCAGCAATTTTAATCCAGCTAGGCTTGTAACAAAAACAAATGCTTTGCCAAGCTTCTAATTACAATTGTTATTTTATTTTTCATTATGACAAAAAAAACTGATATGCCTTAGCGAGTAGTTTTGGTCAGAGAATTTTGGATTTTAGTCAGGGAAAAGTCAGGTAAATTGAAAATAAAAATTTTGTGGCCACCCTGCATAACTGAAATTAGACTCTATATATGATGATGACTTGAATTCTACTTGGGATTAGAAAACTCATAACTAATTAATATAAGTATTTTTATTATTTAGTGAATTTTAACCTGCCATTAAATAGTTATCTGCATGAGTATACAACAAAATTTATTTTTTGTGTGGTTAAAACGCGTAAAAACTGATGTTAATTTTTGTATTTATATAAAAATGATGTTAACTTGAATTAAAATGCAGGGCTGGCTTGACATTTCCCTGACTTTTCAAGAATGAATAACTTTCCCCACAGCTATTTCAAGCCAATTTAATCTCCCTGACAATTCCAGATTTTCCAGGTCTGATGGGGAAAGCCTGCAGTCGTTTAAGGGGGATTTTGAACTTGGTCCATTAGTGTGGAAAGCTTGCCCAAACGGATGGTGTGTTCCAATGACGTCATTTTTGTGCTTTTACGTGCAATTTGACTTGTCCTCGAAGCAAAGCCTGTTTTATCCCTGGTAACGACGAACAAAGTTTAAGCATCTGCTGCAACAGAGAGCATAAATCGGAGGGCCAAAGCCCTTTACATAATTGGTCAGTGGGGTTGACCAATGCGATGAGTCGAATAATTGAGACGTTGGATAACATGTCCAACAACCGCCACCTCTTAAGATGGCCAGTTTCCATTGTTTATTTTGCACAGTGAGTAATGCGTTGCGTGCCGTAAATGTGAAGGGGGGAAAATGACGTTAAACACCCAAATAACTTTTCGTGGAAGACGTTTGGATGGGAAGACGGTGGTGCATTTTCCAAGAACTAATAAAACCCTAAGACCCCCTCCTCTTTTCTCTCGTAAGTAACATGGCAAAGTGGCCAATGACTATATGGGTCTCTTATGTGTACGAGAGACGTTTTCTCCATAAACTTTGTACATTTCGCCTTGCCTACCAACAATTGCAATAAAAAATGGTAGCTGTACATAGGTAAGATTAAATTGCTGGTAAACTCAACAGTTCTAAGGTGTTGGACTGCATGGACAACCATCGCCAATTTTCTATTATCTGTTTTTCTCCATTTTATATGGTACTGCATCGTAAAGTATAAAATAAGTGTAATCCATATAATTTTTTGAAAAATAGCCGCCATTTTTTTCTAACTTGAAGTACCATGAAAAGGTTACATCGATAAAAGTAACTATAACAGATAGATAATAACATTTTGTCCATCTAACGACCACAATTGGTTCATTAATTTTAATTTTAAATTCAATTTTTAAATACCCCACGAGAGGTAAAATCCAAAATGGCTGCCATGACGTCACTAATCATACAAGCAAATAATGCAATTGGGTTAATGAGAAAATGAATGGTTATATTTGATATAAGAGTACGGAGTGCACCACCTTACAAGATATTCATAACAAAACCCTGCCTATAAAAACCCCAAAGTGGAATATCAATAATACAATACATAAAAGCTAAATGGCAGAATTAATGCTTGAATATGACTATATAGTGACGTCAAGCAATACCAGCCAATCAGAGAGCGTTTTGATCTTGAGGAAATTCATCGCAGTTTTGTCAAGTTTGTTTTATGTTTATAAGACAATACGTGCATTAACAAGCCTAAATATTACCTAGCATTTCATTATAAACCATATAATTCTGGCCACTAAAATGGCCTTATGGTGATCTACCAATTAAGTTATGTCGTTGTATTTTCATGTTGATATGTCTTCCCCCTATAGTGTTCACTAAGTTGAAACTTAGGACTGTATCATTCTCCGATTAGTTTATTTACAGCGATTAAATCTGCATTAATCAGCTCTTTACGTTTTTATCGGTTGTTAAATTGTCAATTACATCATTTGAGACCGCACCACCAACCATTAGCCTAACATAAAGCCATTTTAAGCCCCAACCATATACGTTTTAAGTACTGCCCTGACCAAAAAAAAACCTTTGCTTATCAAAGATAGATCTGAAATCTCGGTTAAGGGGGGGAGGGAGAGACAAAATGGGGGATTCGTCTCCCCGAAGGTACATTTGAATATTTAAATCTTTCGTCGTGCAATTCGGTTTAGATTCAAGGGAGAGAAGAAAAAAATTGCAGCTCTTAAAACGAATACTTAAATGGAAAATTTTCGTTTCCCCTCTTTCAATCAGAATTAAGCAGAAAGAGAGGGAAATTCCCACTCTCTTCCTTTAAAGATAACAGTCGATGTTTTCTGTTCAATGGGCCATTCAAAACTAACTAGAGTTAACTTGCAATGCGAAATGTTCGTATTTTCCCTTTTAATGTATGCTCAAGCAAATGAAATATATTTAGTGTTCTTAAAAACGTTACCGAAGAATTAAATGTAAAAGATCATGCTAAAGGGCACATAACCTGCATGGTAAATAAATATTTCAATGATAAAGATTTTAGACTAAAATTAAATATACCCATACTTTAATAATTACATGTACTAAAATTCGTTACCCTCTTTAAATTTGGCGAGGTCACGTATTTTATCCTCCTAGCGCACATGCGCACATTTATCTTGCCACGAATTTGTCCGATTTAAATTTCTTCAAATACAAGATAGAACTCGTGACCTAGTCTTATTTTTCTTTTAGAATGTTATTTGCATGGACATTTACTATAGACATTAACATTGTAGGAATAATGCACTGGCTTACAAAATTTACATTTTGGGAATAGACATTAATCAGCTTATAATCAATCTGAATCGCACTGGATCATCCATAAATTCCATCGTGACCTTAGGGCATCTGCTCTCGTAAGGTTGAATGAAGAGTCCATAAGACCAAAGATGCCCTTTCCCTCTTCCACCAAAGTTTCACTCTATACAATGACCTCAAGCGCAGGGGTCATCCACGAAGGCCGATGAGGAACCCCGCGGCGCATGCGCCGTAGCCCCAATCCGAATGTAGGCCAATCGTCGCCGTCGCCTATCGATCGACGCTGCCATTTGGTTGTGACGGCGCTCCAGCCGCCAGCCACCGTTGAATTATGGAAGACGCCGCCGTGTCTGCATCGACCGGCCGCCAGGAGATAAAAGTCGTCGACGACCCTGGCTCCCAGACAGTCTAGGCCGCCGCCGCTCCAATAGAGGTCGCTCATTACCACGCCATTATGGAGCCCATAAAACGCGAGGGGATGCTTTACGAGCGCCATTGCGCCAAATGGCCTTTTCTGTGGCGTAACAGCGACAACCCGTAAAAACACCACTGAAATTACTCGGATGGAATTCACGGGGCCCTTCGTTTTTATCAGGGACCCTCCCGTTTTAAAGGGGGCAATCACCGAAATACCAATAATTTTCGAAAGAACAAGTGGACAAGGCTATATGACGATTTTAAAATAAACACGAATTTTGTTGTAAAAATAATGATGTTGTAATTACTTTTAAATGTTGCTGGGATTTAACATGACGCTGTATAGTTTTTTTTTTTAATTGTTTTTTTTTTTAACATTAAAATTAAGCAAAGTTGATCACATTTTCTAGTTTGACTTATAGACGAAATAAAATTCGAACAAATTGTTGATGGTGTTTAATGGACAAAATGCATGACCACGCCAAATTTGAAGAGGATAAGAAAATCGTTTTTTGCATGCCTTGCAGAAATAAAATTAATGCCACCTGCTGATGCTATTTCAATGAAGCGCCGTTAGACCTTCTTCACACCAACGTTGATGTAGATCAACTGATGTGGATCAAGAAAACTTTTGCGTGTTAATTCACGCC
>JAQGCC010006459.1:0-10204 GCA_034698905.1 Xestoiulus laeticollis
TTTGGGTTAGGCAGCGCCGCAGGCCGGCGTGATTAATCGATGATTAAGCGTGGCGGTGAATTAACAGACAAGAACCCTAATAAGTACTACTTCGACGACTATGAATTCTAGCCTAAGGCCGGAATTCATAGTCGTATTATTTGTATACTTTTAACACACAAGTATAGTGCTTATTCGACGACTATGAATTCCGGCCTTAGAGCTGCCGATTGTGACGTTTTCCCATTGTGAAGTAAGTCCATGCGTAGCTGACGATTTTTTCCCCATTTCTTGCAGCATAAGGGAGCGTACATAAATTACGTAACAACTTTTTCGATTTTTGATCCCCCTTCCCTCCCTTCAAACCAACAGCCCAATCCCCCCTTCCCCTCTAAATATTACCTAACCATTTTGAAAATGACCCTCTTTTATCATAACTTGTGAAAAATGAGACAAAGCAAAATGCAGGAAAATCATTTACTCATCATCTTGCCACATGGGACATATAATGTATAGCCACTCATCGTTTTGAGTTTAATTTGTGTTTGCTAGATGCTGCTGTTCCTTACCTAAATATACCACCGAGAACGCCTCCATAAGATGGCGTTGGCAGCAGTCATTAGCGGCTACGAGCTGACGCAGCGTCGCACGGCCAGCAGCACCACACAAACCGTACCTTTAATAGGTTTATGCCATTGCCACCAGTGTGACCTATGCTGTAAGTTGCTTTATCAATTTCACACAAAAGTAATTGATCTCCAAGGTCAAATTTGATCGATTACTTTTACATGCAATGGGTGAGGCCCTGGTACTAGCAGCTTAAACTCGGGGTCATGTGACATCCTTTGTGTATAAAATAACAATACATATAATTATATAGGTTCTGTATGAAATTGGTCACTCTAAGGGTAAAAACATGCTAATGCATGGATATTACCATAAATAAGAGGATGGAGAATAGGATGGAGGATGGTTGAGTAAACATCCACAATAAAATTATTTGAAATTATTATCCGTAATAAATGAAACTAAATAATAATCTAGTAGAAAGTCAGGTCAAAAATTACGGAGGTCAACCAATGAGAAAGCTTAATTTCAGGTAATGTAGTGCCATGCTTTATTGCCTTGCTCCACTATGTGCGAGCACACCGAAAATTTTAAAATTCACAAAGCATATATCTATGCTATTATTTATGGTATTCTCCATCCTCTTATCTATCCTCTTATCCATGATATTATCCATGCTTCCACATGCTTTTACCCTAACTCTGCTACTCCCCTGAGAAGTCGATGGATTTTTTTGGCGGGTTCCAAGTTTTTGCACTGTATCCTCCTTGCCTTTTGACCCCAGTCTGTCTGCCTATCAAGTTCGTAGTTGTTGCCCGTTAAACGTGTTTCATATTCATCTAAACTTTCAATTAACCAAATTCAGCTTATTTCGGTTCAGCACCACCAGGTGGAGTGTGAGCCATTGCAAATGTCACGATAAAGCAGGGTTCCCACAACCTGGAAAAACCTGGAAAGTAGGGGAGATTTTTGAATTTGTTCTGGAATATTCCTGAGCAAGACTGTGCTGAGAAAATATTGCCATAAACTTGTTAAGCTATGATTGGTAAACATTAAATAATAAATTAGTTTTAAGATAACATGTAACTTTATTTCCTCTCAACAGTCTACTAATTCTATAATTAAGTCAAAGTCACTCAGAAAATTAGTCGAAAAATGAATGACATTATTGTTGTTGATAAAGAAATTGCCAAAGCTGTTCAGGAAGCATTTTAAATTATCCATTTATTTTTAGAGTTACAAATGTTTTCAAATATTCTTGTTTAAATTTTATTTAAATCATGTTTTAAACCTTTTTGTTTAACCTCTTTGAAGTCCTTTTTGACCAATTTTCTTATGTTCTAAAGAACTGAAATTTTGTGTGCAGGCCAGTTTCATGGAAAATTTTCATCAATAGTTAAATTTTAGTGCAGCTCTTTGACACTATCCCCCTTACCACAGTTTCCCATCTTAAGCTTCTGCTCCGATGAGCCGAAGCTCGAATTTTGAGCCAGTTCGGTACCACAGTTGTCAAATTGTCGACATGTTATCGTCCAGGCAAGAAAAATCGAAAATATCACAGAATTTCCTAATATCCGTATCTCGACAGCAACAATTGTTAGGGAAAAATGAGAATTGTAATCTAGCAACATTGTGCATGTGAAATTTTTCTTATCCCCCAGCTTGATCTGGTGCTCAGATGTAACTATCTGTGGTACCAATCCCAGACTTGATACGAAATTTGGTCTCAAGCAGCTCCATTTGTGCAACTGTGGTACGGGGTATTACATTCAAAAATTGTAATTTTTAATGCCTTGTGATGTCGTCACGAGCGCTCGGTAGTGCATCTGTTCTACACTGATTGCTGTAATTTTTACATTTCAGATTGCATTAATTAACGTAGAACGGTTTTGCTACGGGACGCTTGTGACGTCACGGGCCTTTCGATGATGGCACAAACGCACCACAGTGTCAATGTTATTTCATAGCTAAACGTCTTGTCTGAAAAAAAGACTTGTTACTATTTTGCTATAAATCAATATCTTTGGTAATTAAGTAAAAAACAAAGCAAATACGTGGTGTGAATATTTCATTGTCAAGGAAATACTTGGAAAAGCAGGGAATTTTATTTTCAAAAAATATGGGAACCCTGTAAAGGCTGTTTTATCTGCACGGGATGCTGAATACATAAGATTATAATTCAATGTGATATAGCGGTAAGATCAGTAGGATAACAGAATCATAGTTATGATTAATACAAACTCAGATACAAAACCCAGAACTCAGATAATGAGACGTAGAAAATGAAAATAAAACCTGCAATAGTATTGTTCTTTATACATGTAATAGGTTGAATGAAAATTTTCAAAAATTAAACCTATACATAAATAAAACTCAATTTGTGCAAAAGAAGTCTTGCGGCGTGCAGAACTAATTCAAATATTTATTGAAAAATGTGAAAGATATGTGTTAAATTAAATATAAAAATGTACTATATGTTAGATCCCAAGTAGCACTCAATATTGGCCAATTATAGGCAAAATGCAGTTTTCAATATTGGCACAATATTGCAATGTTAACATTTTGTCATAATTTCCAATATATGGATTACAATAAATCGAACTATAATTGGAATAGATTTAGTCCCAATATTGGTCCTCTCATGTTATCAATATGTAACTGAACCAATAATGGCAAATAAAATGGGCCAAAATAGGCCTGCTATATTGAATGCAACATAAAAGCGCAATATTGGCCCAGTATTGCCTAGTAAGCTTGGACCACTATCATTCCAATTTAGGTTTCATTGGCCAATTGTTGGTACTTTAACTAATATTACTCCAATATTCAACCAATCGAGGTCCAATATTGTGTGCTACTTGGAATATTGGCTACATGTAACGTTAGTTTCAACATTCGTCAATCTATTTTAATGCTATTTTATGTTAATTATTCACCATCTCATTGATGTCTGGTAAATTTAAATCTAACTGACATATTTCTGCAGTCATAAAGACGTACATACATCCAGTAAGTAAAGCTTCTAATTTGATTCACTGAATAATATTTTTTCCAAATTTCAATGAATAATGAACACACGGGTTAGTATTACCTGAAGTACTTAACTCAATGACTAACACCTTTCTGCTTTTACATTACAACACACCAAAGTTGTGAAAGTTACCCTCAACAATGATCTAAGGTGGTTATTCTTAATTGTGCGGTGTAGATCTTCTATCCTAGAACAAAAAGGGTCAGTATTGAGCCTCCCACGTTATAGAATTCAATCGGAAATAAACCAAACAAGTGTTTAAGTGTAACAACCAAATTTTATGTTAAAGCTACCCAACGTTGGTCACAGTTATTAACACTGCAGGTTTTGGTTAAAGTATGCACAGAATTGGGTAAATGTGAGGTTTGCGTTAATTATAAAAAAGTTACCCAATTATGATTTAATTATAAATAACATAAACCTCACATTTACTAAATTCTGGGCACATTTCAACCAAAATCTGTGTTTATTAACTGTGACCCAACGTTGCGTAACTAACTCAACATTTGGTTGTTACACTTAAATTAAACCCAATGTTAACCTAATGTTGGTATGTCCATATAGCACTCAATATTGGGTTGAATTTAAACCAACGTTTTTGGTGTGTGCAAATATATTTATTTGAGTTCTTGAAAGATCAAGTTCGAAAAAGTTTTAGGCAAATACTAAAATATGTTACTATATAGGTGACATTATAGAGGTTCTCAAAAAACGAAAGCACATGCTTATATCATACGATTTGTATACTGAAATAATTAGAAAAGGGGCAAATAACGCATTTGTGTTGGCTTTCTTCATGAAACAAAGTTAATCATTTGCTTATACCCTGGACACACTATGAACTTAAACTAGTTTAAGTCTGTTAAACTAGATTACCTTAGGTAGTGTGTCCCTCCTTAGTTAGCTAGACTAGTTTATTTCTCAGTTAGAACTCGGTTACACCTGATTCACACCAACGTTGATGTAGAACTGATTTGGACCATGAAAACTTTTGCGTGCGAAATAGTTTTCTTGATCCACATCAGTTGATCTACATCAACGTTGGTGGGAAGAAGGTCTTAGTGTAAACGAGTTGTAGAAACAAGTTTATCTGGGTAAACTTGTCTAAATATTTATGGAACAATTTATGGAACTGCAATCCCTTGATGCAATGCACTAAACGAGATTATATAAATACTGTGTGTCCACTCAAAGATAACCAGCTTTAAGAAAGATAATCGAGATTAGTTCTAAACTAGTTTAAGTTCATAGTGTGTCCAGGGTATAAGGGCAACTTTAGGAAATGCAATATTATCGTGAAAGGTACTTAAGCTTAATTAGTAGGCAGACAGACACATAACATTCATGCTTCAAAATAATAACCAAAAGCAAAAAACGCATTGAAATTTTCAAAACATGCAAACGCAATTTCTTTCCGAATCCGTCCAAAATTTCTTGCCAATTTCTCTAATAAATATTGCTAATCACGGTCCCAAACCATGGTCTGGTATACAGGTTATAAGAATCCTCCCCTGTTACTTTGCTTTTAGCAGAATGATGTTTCTAATACTGATGTTATGGCGTACTTACGGTTGCGGTGTGTAGAAGATTTGCAGGAATAATAGTAGCCATTCGTATATAGTACTGTGAATTTGCCGTATTCGAATATTAGTATCGTTTTATCACGTTGATTGGTCGCCATCGGAATTTTCCTGTGCCATTTGGGATTTTTTTTTTTAATTTGTAATAATTGTAACTGAATAAAGAATGGTGCCGCGTTTTGCCTTCTTTGCCAGTAACTTCCATGAAAGAGGTGTAAGAAACGAAATTGCGGCTTTTGATCGATCTTCTGTCGTTTCTATAGACGAATTTTGGAGTTTTCTTATCAAAGGAAGAGTTCCATACCAGACAGGAGGCGATTTCATGGCCTGTTCGCGGATTCGATTTCAACTTACTTCGTTCTAAACTTATCATTTTAAGCCATTTGTTGTGGAAAACCGTGATAGAATTTTGTGAAAATTCCATGTTTAATAATTGGTGCGTGGGCGCTTGATATGGCTCGATGATGCGCTGATACCCGCTGGATGGGAATTCGTGCACTGCGTAAACTTGTGTGCAAACAAAGTGAGTGCATCGAAGTCTTGCAATATACATGTAGGTCGAAATTCGTCAGTGCTGCAATAATTGGATCTTGTATAGAACTTGGAGCTGTCAAACCTTGGCCGGTGCGATACGATGCCTTGAATTCAAATTACACCCTATCTCGTTATCGGAACACTTACCCTCCATGCCCTGAATTTCGAATTCTGAAATACTATATCTAAGCTCTTCCCAAACACTTTCTAAACACCTTAAACACCAACAAAATACCTTAAACATCATCTGAACACATCCTAAACGTCATCTAAACACGTCCTAAACGTCATCTAAACACGTCCTAAACGTCATCTAAACACGTCCTAAACGTCATCTAAACACGTCCTTAACGTCATCTAAACACGTCCTAAACGCCATCTAAACACATCATAAAACGCCATATGCCATATGCCATAAGGCTGGTCATCTTTTCAACATGTTTCAAGTGCTATACTTCCTGAACGCCTCCCAGACGTCTGAAACGCGTTCCTTAATGCCTCCAAAAAATGTCCCCTGCCTCCAAATCGCCTCCTGAATGTCCCACTGTATATTATGTTCGTCATGTTGTGTGCTGCTTATTTCATGATACCCTTGCCCTTTCCGAAATGTGAGTGCCATACCTCCAATGAAATTCGCCAGACTGCGCACGATTTTGTTTTCCAAATGCCAAAGTAACTCTTTTGTCTCATGACGTGTGATTGTCCATTTGCTTGTTGATTATGCTTAACTTATTGCCTGTGTCCTCTACTTAAGAAAAACAAAAAAACAAAAAATACCTCAGTGAAAGGGGTCCTTCGCCCATTTCATTCGTAGACAGCCCAAGCTAATACATACTGTTGTGTTGCTATGCACACATTTGTAAATCAAAAAAATGATGTAAAAAGTGTAAAATGGTATTGCCTATGTAATATTTTGTTTTATTTATGACTGAAATTAAATGCTGAAGAGTTTATCAAACCATAGTTTTTTGCTTCTTTGATACTGTTTAGTAAAAGCTTTGCTAAGCATGATGATATGCACTGTAGACGCCGTTAATTAACAGGGTTTTGTTGCAATCTGTAACTATGCAGAAATATACTTTTTAAATTTTAATGGGTCCTTTTACATTTAATTCAAAATTGCGGAGAATGGAAACTTTGTAACAGTAAGTAAATTTTTGAATATTAATTTCTGTGCACTCAAATGTAAAACAAATTAGACCTGAATGAAACTGATTCAAGCTATCGTTGTTGATGGTGTCCACTGAGACAAGAAAAATAGTACTTTACATTTGATGCGTATGGATTTTACGTACAACCTGCCATATTATATTACTATGCAGCTTGTAGGGCAATGGATTCTATTTAATAGCATTATGATAAACTGTAAAATTTCATACAATTTTTATACTGAAGTGCGTGTATTACATTTCATGTTATCTGTTTCATCTGTGATCTATTATTTAGATTTTGATTATAGAGATTGATGTCAATGCAGATTGGATAATTAAACAAAATCCCTTTTAAAACAGAATTTCGGAGTTTACGACCTCAACAAAATTATACTTAAAGTATCCTATACCTACTATAAGGAAGCAATAAGGACAAATTCAACAGCAGGATATATTCAATTCCGATGACTTCATTTTCATTTCGATTTTCATTCAATTTCATTTTCATTGATTAAGCGTATCGATATTAAAGAAGTTGTACTGATAATGCATATATGTATATAGGAGCCTATATACTGTATATATATGTGTGGCACGGAAAGATTTGCACAATCGAAATGACATTTCTTGGCTGTGCAGAATGGTTAAGGGGACATCTTTACATGTGATCGTGGCTGCCCTTGGACCAACTGTTCCAGGTCACCACAGCATAAACTTTTACAGGAATCTACACCATGCTTCCTGCACTATAGCCAGTGTAAATTGGATTGTTGCAGAGGATCATACGACGTGACTAATTACGAAAGTAGAATGTAATTCATAGCATAATTACAAAGAATTCAAATAAAAGAAACGCAGCAAATCTAAAACAAGCACATTTCACATTAAAAAATCACTAAGAAATAATAGCTTGCATGTTTATGACCCCTTTTACAAATATAAGTGTGTGTTAACAAAAACTTAAAATTTGATGAATTGGCCCCTTAAAGGAAGCAATCACTGCAATCAAGTGTGCCATAAAAGAAAGCTTGCAATTTTATTAAAATACCCATTTGATGTTTCTGCCACGGTCTGTAGTCTTTGTAATTATGCTGTGAATTACATTTTTCTTTCGTAATTAGTCATGTGATCATCTATAGCATTACACTTTACACTGTTAGTGGCGGCCGCCTTGAACGGTTGGTCAAACGGCAGTCATGGTCACATGTGTCATGGTCATATTTATGATGAGTATGTAATTGCATTTGATTTTGTGACAAATAAAAATTTAATTTAATGTGCGGATGAACTCCTAATGGAGATCCGTAGATGGGGAGATATATATGATGGGCCTTGATCCATCCTTTTTTTTTGTTTATTTTTTTTAATTTTGGCTGGTGATTTGAGAGGTGAATTAGAAGTGAATAATGATGGTTATTGCCAGGATGCTGGATCTGTAGGAAATGAAAGGTAGCAGTAACTTGGATCAAATTATGGCAGGTAATCCCAAAATAGTTCAAAGTCCATAGAACCAAGAGGTTAAATCTGATATGAACTCATTGTACATGAATCTATTCACAATTTACAATAGGATATACAGGTGTAGTCCTTTATAAGAGCTAAGTAGGATGGACTGTCTTTATTCTGTCATATATGCAATATTTTATCGGCACAGTGCTGTTCAGTTAGCACCATAAATCTTAATTGCTATATCCAAAAAATCATCAGCCACAACATCGATGTCCTCAACCTTCAATTTCTATACCAATGAATTTCCAAATTTGTTTTTTTGTGTGACTTCGATGGGTGACCTCATATATATATAATTGAATTCTTAAAGATGTTTTGAAATTGGGAGCGTTCACCACAAGTTAACGAATTTTTTCAACTTGCATGAGCCTATAGTGGTGAATGTTTGGCATTGTTTCATACACTGGATAAAAAATATTGACAATATCTGGTTTTTATGAATAACGTTGAAATAAATTGCATTATTGCAATTAAAACAGCAATATATATTTTGAAATGTTTGAATTCCCTGGCTGTCCATGAACACAACCCAGGTAGCAACAATCAATATTGGCCAATTATAGGCATAACGCATTTTTCAATAGTGACACTTTATTGCAATGTTAACATTTTGTTATAATTGTCAATTTATTTATTACAATTATTTATTCCTAATATCGGTCCTCTCGTGTTATCAATATGTAACTGAACCAACAATGGCAAATAAATTGGGCCAATATAGACCAGCTAATGAATGTAAAATAAGATCAGTCCAATATAATAGGTTTTATTGGCCAATTGTTGCCTTGCAATTTAACCAATAGTGCTCCAATATTCGGCCAAGCGAGGTCCAATATTGAGTTTTACTTGGGAAACAACCTGTAAAACAGGTATTAAAATCTGTTTATATTTGGAGCATACTTTTTGCTGTTCTAAGTTTTCTCCTACTTTTTTAAGTGTTGCCTTTTGTATTTAAGTTTATTTAAGCATCGCTTTATTAATACATGCATGCTTAATATTCTGAGGGATGTTTTAATAATTAAAGCATTAAATTCAAAACGTATATTGTTATTTTTAATTAATGCAATATGTTTTAGCGTTTTTCATAAAAAACAGTTATTGCCAAGACTGTTTTTTCACTGTATAGGCCTACACAATGTGCAGAACTTTAATACCATCGTTCACCATTTTGGTGCGCACCATATATCTATGAGCTATACTATATACACTGTAGTCATTATTTACCACCTTTTCGAGAATATGTATTTATCAAATCTTCATTAATGAAATAATGTTTGCCAAGATATCGTATGCAAGCATTTCGCCATTTTCCAGCATAATTCCCAATAGTTGCATATGCGGCTGGCCGCGAAATTAATATCGCATACTGAATTGCAACATAGGACAATAAAACTCTTTTGGGGGCCGGAAATTTATCGAGCGATTGCCGGTTGCTAGTGTTTGTTTTCATGCTGGGAGACGCATTCGATGGAATCCCGGGGAGTTAAGTAAGTGTTAGCGACTAACATCTTGTTTAAGAAAACAACCGCGGGGAGGCGGAAGATAAAAAAAAAAACTCATCGTTCTAAATATTGCGCGCCAAAACTATGCTCTATAAACATATTAAAAGCGTTGGTTATTAAATTCTTTACGGGGAAATTAATGTCGATTTCGGGCATGCTGTTTCTCGCCTGAAAGAGAAATACAAATAAGAGCAAATTAAGAGCCTTCCAATTACGCACCAAAGCGGTCGTGCGAATCGTGCCGGTTCCACCATCCTTGCGAACCATATGCAGCTAATAGAGGGATTGAGCATGCCTCCTTTAATGCTCCCTTAATGCTAACCACATTGACAGCACTGTATGTTATTCCAA
>JAQGCC010006460.1:0-10204 GCA_034698905.1 Xestoiulus laeticollis
TTATGAAATTTTGATTAAGTAGGAGCTACAAAAATACTGCATTTTTATCAATTTTTATTTTTGTATTATAACAAGTACTTTTTTTAAAAGTATGTATCAAAATTTCCCCATAGGAATTGCATGGGGTGTGCAGTTCAGCCTTAAGTCTTAAGACATGAATACTACAAGGTGTATTAATTCAAATCTTACTAGGTCCAATGGGATGACAACCACGGCAAGTGTGGCGTATGTGGTGACGCTTACAGTGACCCCCAGCCGCGGGACGACGAAGTGGGTGGCAAGTACTACACAGGGGTCATCGTCAGGAACTACAGCAGGGGTCAAGAGATAGAGGTCACAGTTGAACTCACCACAAACCATTTTGGTTATTTTGAATTCAGACTGTGTCCGAACAACGACTTCACGAAGGAATCTACACAGGTACAGTGTGTATATCCAAGTCGTATCCCGGATCAACGACATGTAATATGACAAAATTTTGTATTGGATATAGGAATGTTTGGATCAGCATTTGCTGGAATTTGCGGATGGATCTGGCAGCAAATATTACATTCCTCCAGGAACTCCTGATTCTGCACTTTTCAACCTGAAATTGAAACTTCCAGAAGACATTACGTGTTTCCAGTGTTTCTTGCAGTGGCATTGGTGGACTGGTATGCAATCTGCTGTATTACTAACCTTTTTTAAACATTTATCTGGGATTTTAAAGTTGTTTTTTTCCATGTGTTTTTCCAGCGAGCAATTGGGGTATTTGTCCTTCTGGATTTGGGGCACAAGGATGTGGTCCTCAAGAGGTCTTCAGAGGATGCGCTGATGTCGCCATTGCTTAAGTTTACGTACTGTATTTAAACATTTTTATATATCGAGGAGAATTAAACTTTAATTTCTTATCTAATGAAATCATGAATTCTATACATTGTAGAATTATTTCATCGATTTTCTATTGGAATTATGCACTTCAAACCTACCTATGACCCTGCAGCTTAATGCCCATATTCTTGCATTGCTTGCATTAATTCTCACGTACTATATCCAAAACTTTGCTACTTTTTTTTAAATCTGAATTTTATATTAATATAAAGTGCATTTTAATACACGATAAACAAAATACATGTATTTAATTAATTTTTTTATCGAACGTTCGAACGTGTTCTTTTTTGTTGTTGTTGGCACGTGAAGTTTCAGTGTGACCGCCTAACCACTACCCCGAATATTCCTTAAAACCCAGTTCGATATCCCTATATATACCCATGCATTTCACGTGCCGGGGTTCTTTTTTTTTCGGCACGTGAGTTTTCTGTGCTACCGCCTAATAAAGACTCAAAATCTTTATAATTCAGCTCGAAATCCCTATTATCGTATTCACGCGCAGCTGTACTTTTTTTATTATCCCGGCACGTGCGTCGTTAATGTGACCGCACAACGACGCGGATCGTCCCAAAATCCCCATAATCAAGGCTGGATATCCCCACATCATATTTTTCGTAAGCTGCTGCATAGGTAATATCGTTTAGTTTAATATTTATGCAAGATATATGATTTCGTAAAAGCTATTGCTTTGGGATTTACAGTTTGAATACAAATCTGTTTGTTATGCCAAATAACTTAATTTCAAACTGTATAACCAAAAAGCAGATGGAATTTTAGGAGAAATTCAACCAAAATACTGCACTTGTGCAGTGACTAACCACTAGTACACTTACATGTACAGAAAATTATGTTATATGTATATTCCATTTCATGGAAATAATGTATGTCCATAAAGTTCACAAGACCCTCTACAATTATAAACTTTACAGACATATTTCCATGAAATGTAATATACATATACAAAAACATAAAAATTGAAACAAATAGAATATTTATGCTATGCCCTCGTACATTTCATTTATTCCTATCAGTTTCCAAAATTAAAAGGTAATTTAGAAAAAAAAGATTTATTCTGGTATGCAAACCTCTTAAGAGGAAATCTACATGTACTTCATGCAAGCCACGTGGATCTAATGTCATATACACGCATCTCATACAACTACATTGTAGGTTACATTCTTTAGCCAATTAAAACTTTACATAAACTAAATAACTAAATGTTTATCTTGAAAGTCTGCTTAGTAAATTCGGTATGAAATTTAGCTTACCGTCACTATTATGATACAGGATTATCATGCACATTCTCCAATTTTGTTGTGGACACCAGAAAACAGATTCGGGTGAGGACCAACTTGACCAAGGTCTTGCAAAGGTGTAGACGATGTTTATGTTGCGTAATTATACGACACAAAACAATTTAAATGTCAATATTTAAAGGTAAAAATGTCCCTCGAAGCACAAGTACGTGTAGCTATCGAATAAAAAGCGCTTTTCTAAAGCGCCGTACGTCGTTTTTCGAAAGCGGCGGTGTTTTCGCCGTTTAAAGCGCTGTAGTTGCCGTTTTTCGCGGAGGGATGGCGCCACCATCGTGGCGTGTTTTTCGAACGTGTTCTTTTAATTTCAGCGTGACTGTCTAGCAACGACCAGAAATCCTTAAAATCCAGATCGATATTCCCTATTCATTTTTCACGTGCCCGGTGTTCTTTTTTTTCTTTCATGGCACGTGAGTTCCCAATGTGACCGCCTAACAGCGACCCAGACCCAAGATCCTTATTAATACAGTTCGATATCCCTATATCCCATTCACGCGCAGCTGTTCTTTTTTTTTGCCCCGGCACGTGCGTCGATAATATGTGACCGCCTAACGACATGTCGTCCCAAAATCCCCATAATTAAGGCTGGACATCCCCACAAGCTGTTTTATAGGCAATAATTCGTTTAATTTAATATTTATTTAATATTTACGAATATAATATGTTCGTTATAAACAGAGACATCAGTGCTAGAAATACATACTTGAAGTATTTCTAGCACCCATATCAATGAAAACAGTTGCCTAACAATAGATTAGCGAAGAATTACTTTATATAACGAGATATTGATTGTCGAATAACGATGACAATTTAATTTGCGTTATCTAAGGTGTAAATCACGCCTTGGCACTAAATCAGTGCTTTCTATATGATTAAGTCTACGTTATCGGTGTTGACAGCATGTTGTGATTATAACAAACAATAATTAAGTTATTTACGGTGGAATTCACTTATAACGATGTTCGTTTGTTCGCTATCTTACGTATGGCATTTTTGTTCGGATAATACAATGTCGGATATAACGATAATCAGGACATTGTTATCCCATTTTTAAATGAAAAATGCTCCTTTCATTCGCCTATAACGATTTTCTGATATTTCCTCCACTCACTATAAAAAAACCTTTTAAACGAACCTTTTAAAGGGGAATTCCCATTTTCTGTAGGGAATGTTCTAAGTGCATTTACGTATAATTATACATGTTTTGTAATGTCAAAATGATTTACAATCTTAAAGATGTATCGTATTTTTATCCCAAATCTTATTACATATTTTGTTATTTTACTAACCAAATATTAAATTTCAAAAATGCTCGTATTTCGTATTAATCAATGCTGGTATTTTCTTAAATTTTGAAATTTAGAAATACGCCAACTATAAAACTATACGAACTTTAAAATTTATCTTTATTATTGAATAGTGTCATATGCATGAGGTGACTTTGAGCCATTTTTCAACACTTTTTTTTATTCAAACCTAATAAACTCGAAAATGCAATGAAAATATTTTAGAGATATAGTAGACTATATCAAACAAATTATTTTGAATATTGTTTTCAATTTTGTAGTAAATCAAAAAAAATCACGATATTTTTTTCAAAAATACGTCTAAAAACACAGTGAATAAAGTGCATAATCACGAATAAAGTGTTCAGAGTGAATTTCACTCTCTTATGTTTTATAAAGTAGTTAAACTCAATCAAAAAATTACAAAAAGGCTAATTTATATATAAAACGTTAATAAGTTTGAATATCATATGACAATTTTGAAAAATCTTTAAATTTAGCCAAAATAATAATAACATTTGTGAAATTATGACAATTTTAATATTTTAACGAAGTGGTGACCAAAGTCACCCCATTAGACTGTAATTATTTTCTTAATATCGTTATACATAATTTATACAATTTCCAGTTTTAAATACGATTTCACTACAATTGTACATGTATATTGTATAAAAAAGTTTAAAATTTCTCCTAAATTTCCACACAATTGACCTGTTAGTAATTAATTAATTACAATTCCATACGATTTTCAATCAAAACATGTAAGTAAAATACACGTATTTTAATTTTAAACATTTATTTCCGTGTACAAGTACATTATTATTACTATTAAACATGAGTTTAATGTTTCATAAATCCTTATACAACGTAGTTCGAATGTCTTTTATGGGAATGTTTTACACAGGAATGTTTTTAATGGTAATGTTTTAAATGTGAACCTTCTACACAAGAATGTTTTAATATGATATTTTAGACAGGAATGATTTTAATGGGAATGTTTTAAATGTGAACATTTTACACAAGAATGTTTTAATATAATTTTTTAAACAGGAATGTTTTAAATGTGAACATTATAAGCGAATGTCATGCACTCCAGAAGTGGACATGTGACATAGTGCAGGTAATTGTGTGATCAGTGATCAAGGTCCTTATAATCAGACGGATGTGTTTATACATTTATATAATCTTTGATGACCTTAATTTAGTCCAAGATACAAGAATTCGATTGAATTGATATGAAAATTCGATTGTCTCACTGCTATATAAACCTTGACATTGTGCTGAAAAGATGCTTAGTTTTTAACAGTCACCATGAACTTTAAAACCTGTTTGATTTTGGTTGCTTTGGCAGTGTCCGTAAGTGGACATGGCTACTTAATTGACCCCCCAAACAGATCGAGTATGTGGAGGGTGGGCTACGACACCCCCGAAAACCCTGACGATAATGCACTCTGGTGTGGAGGACTTGGCGTAAGTTATTTGCTACTTTTATTATCAATTTATCAAATTATGAAATATATTATTAGATGACACCACTAACTAAGTCACCCCAGGCCGATGTGACTTTGTACCAAATTAAAAAAAAAAAATTGGGAAATTTTGATTTACTAAAAAATGTTCACTGAACCAATTCAAAGGAACATTTTACACAAGAATGCTTTTTATGGGAATGTTTTACACAGGAATGTTTTTAATGGGAATGTTTTAAATGTGAACATTTTACACAAGAATGTTTTAATATGATATTTTAGACAGGAATGTTTTTAATGGGAATGTTTTAAATGTGAACATTTTACACAAGAATGTTTTAATATAATTTTTTACAAAGGAATGTTTTTAATGGGAATGTTTTAAATGTGAACATTTTACACAAGAATTTTTTAATGTGATATTTTAGACAGGAATGATTTTAATGAGAACATTTTACACAGGAATGTATTTAATGGGAATGTTTTAAATGTGAACATTTTACACAAAAATGTTAATAATGGGAATGTTTACAATGTGAACATTTGACACAAGAATGTTTTAATGTGATATTTTAGACAGGAATAATTTTAATGGGAACATTTTGCACAGGAATGTTTTTAATGAGACCATTTCACATGGGAATGTTTTAATGGGAACATTTTACACAGGAATGTTTTAATGTGACCATTTTAGACAGGAATGATTTTAATGGGTACATTTCACACAGGAATGTTTTTAATGGGAACATTTTACACAGGAATGTTTTTAATGGGAACATTTTACACAGGAATTTTCTTAGCAGGAACATTTGTGACATTTTTCTTCTTTTTCGATTACAGGACATGTGGGTCACTAACAACGGTTCCTGCGGCATCTGCGGTGACCCCTACGACCAGGCGACACCACGTGAAAACGAAGTGGGCGGCAAGTACTACAGCGGAATCATCGTCGAAAAGTATGCCGGGGGTCAACAGGTTGACCTCTCCGTTCAGCTGTCCATTCAACACTACGGCTACTTCGAGTACAGGTTGTGCGCATATCCATCCGCCGATCCATCGACCGAAACCGACCAGGTCAGGATGTCCTATTCCACCTTGTCCGAATTTATCACGAGGAGTACTCCATGTATGGAACGGTTGTAAAACGCCACTTTTGCACTTTTAGGCTTGCTTGGATGAACATCTTTTGGAACTTGCTGATGGAACTGGAACCAGATGGTACATGCCAAACCCCACTCCGGATGATGCCCTCATCACGGTCACTTACAATTTACCCGTTGGCTTCTCATGCGAACACTGCGTGCTCCAGTGGCACTGGTGGACTAGTAAGGACCATTTTAATCTTTTTTACTAAACTTTGTAACGGAACTTTTTTCATGGGATATTTGGTGCGGAACTTTATTAACGGGATATTTGTGTGGAACTTATTTAACGATATTTGTGCGAAACTTTTTTAAAGGGATATTTGATTGGAAGTTTTTTAAGGGATTTTTGTGTGGAACTTTATTAACGGGATGTTCATATATGGAACTTTTTTAATGGATTATTCGTGTGGAACTTATTAATGGGATATTTGCATGAAACTTATTTAATGGTATATTTGTTTGGAACTTTATTAACGGATTATTTGTATAGAAATTAGTTAAAGGGATATTTGTGTGGAACTTAATTAATGAAATATTTGTATTGAACGTTTTTAACGGGATATTTGTGCAGAACTTATTTAATGGGATATTTTTGTGGAACTATTTTAATAGGATATTTGTGATGAATTTCATTAACGGGATATTTATGTGGAATCTATATTAATAGGATATTTGTGTGGACCTTTTTTAACGAGATATTTGTGTTATCATATATATATTATTGGGATATTTATATGGAACTTATTTAACGATATATTTGTACAAACTTTTTTAACGAGAAATTTGTATGGAACGTTTTTAAACGAGATATGTGTGGAATGTTTTTAACAGGATATTTGTTTGGAACTTATTTAGTGAGATATCTGTTTGAAACAATTTTAACGGGATATTGATATGAAACGTTTTTAACGGGATATTTGTGCAGAACTTTATTAACGGGATATTTGTATAAAACTTCCTTTACAGGATATTTGAGTGGAACTTTTTTAACGGGATATTTGTGTTTTGTAGATAGCAATTCTGGACTGTGTCCTGATGGAACCATTCAAGCAGGATGTGGTCCTCAAGAAGTCTTCAGAGGCTGCTCAGACATCACCATCACGTGAGCGACTCAAAAGCTGGGAGTCAAGTTTTTAATTTTAAATGTCGATTAAGTTTTTGTAATTATATTCGCGAAAACATTAAACGATTTGATTTCTTAAAATTTGAAACTTTTTTAATGGGCTTGAAAATACAGGATTTGTAAATCATGCGTTAGATTATAAGATGTGCACCGATTAAACAACGCAAAAGGCACAAGTCACCGTCGTGAAATAAGTTCCTGATTTTAGCACCAGCTGTTATTCAATCCCGAATCCTTCGGCGTAATTGATGGCCACTAAAAGCTTGTTTTTTAGGATTTCTTTGCTTTCGTATTTGGGCAAAACAAGCTGGTTGAAACAAGTGTGCGAAACGGGAAGCCTAAGAAAATGAGTTAAAAATAGATTAGTTTTAATTATAGTTGAGATAAAAAACAGTCAACAGGTTTTTGAAATGCTTATTTCACAATTTTTAATAAATTTCTTTTAAATAACATTTTTGCGGAACTTTTTTCACGGAATGAATTTAATGACTGATTTTCATGGAACTTTAATATTTTAACATTTAAATTCATTTAATGTTATCCTAAAATGTGCAAAATTGAACTTTCGAGAATTAGTTGTTTTAAAACAACATTTTAAACGAAACGAATTTCATGAACATTTTTATGAAACTTATTTAATGAACATTTTTCACGGAAATTATTTCATGAACATTTTTCATAAAACTTATTTCATTAACTTGTCTAATAACATGCATTTTCATGAATCAATGTATTTCATGAACAATTTTCATGAAACGAATTTCATTAAACAATGCATTTCATTAACATTTTTCACGGAACAAATTTCATGAAATAATTTCATTAACATTTTTCACGGAACTTATTTCATGAACATTTTTCACGGAACGAATTTCTTGAACATTTTCATGAAACTTATTTCATAAACATTTTTCACGGAACGAATTTCATGAACATTTTTCATAAAACTTATTTCATGAACTTGGTCTAATAACATACATTTTTCATGAAACAATGTATTTCATTAACATTTTTCACGGAACTTATTTCATGAAATTTTTTACGGAATGAATTTCATGAACATTTCAATGTAAAGTATTTCATGAACATTTTTCATAAAACTTATTTCATGAACTTAGTCTAATAACATGAATTTTAATGAAACAATGTATTTCATTAACATTTTTCACGGAACTTATTTCATGAATTTTTTTACGGAATGAATTTCATGAACATTTCAATGTAAAGTATTTCATGAACATTTTTCGCGGAACGAATTTCATAAAACATTGCATTTCATTAACATTTTTCACGGAACTTATTTCATTAACACTTTTCAGTTAACTTATTTCATGAAATTTTTGCACGGAACGAAATCCACGAACATTTTTCACAGAAAATTGTTGTTAAAATTGTCCCAAAAAACACAATTTTCCGAGTTTAAATTAAGATTTAATTTCTTTAAAAATATCATGAAATGAAAAAAATTAAAACATAAATTCCTCCACAAATAAATCATTAAAACATACAAAAAAGAATTCGTAAAGTGTTTTAAAAACAATAAAATTGCTTTTTAAAATTTCTTCAAAACCATGCCGTTATAAATTGTAAAAAAAAATCCTTGGACAAATACCTTAAAATTTACATGTATATATATATGTATATGTGTATAACTATTATATGTATACATAAAATTCCAAAACTATATGTATAGTTAATGACCTCGTGTGGCCAAAAGCCACTAGTGTTGAAATTGGTAATTTTTATTAAAAATGTCAATTTTAATATCTTACATGTCCGTTCGTCCTAAGGCAAGTGATATTTTGAAAGTCATTTCAGCAACTCCTCCGACTGGAATTCTGTCAGTTCCGGTTGTAAACAAAAGAAGTTTCTTCTGATTCTCCACAGAAAAGCTTTCGATGACTTCCCAAAAATCTCTGAAACGAAGAATTCGGTGAGTAAATCCTCCATTTTTACATGACTTTCAACTACATTGTAGGCCTACTTTATGAAAGAGTCACTAGGAGAACATCCTTCATAAAGCGTGACTTTCTTCAATTCTTCCAAATCCAAATTAGGAGTTCCGCAAACTAAGATTTCAACTTCTTCCGGTCTCAGCATCTGAAAAGATTTCATTCAACAATTATGACAATTTAAGCTTTTGAGCTTTTTGAATCTTCAGAGTTTGTTGAATCTTTAAATGATTAATCTTTTATCTAATTCAAGATTTAAGCCTGAATCTTTATGACAATCGAATCTAGTTTTTTGAGTGAATAAAGATTCTTGAGTCTTTCAAGAGTCTTAAATGTTCAGATTATTGAATCCGTGAAATTGATTAAATCTTTAGAATGTACTTTGCTTCCTTAAAGAATATTGAATCTTTTGAGCTTTTTGATTCTTTTGAGCTTTTTAATTCTTTAGATTGTTGTATCATTAAAGAGTATTGACTCTTTTGAGCTTTATGGATCGTTTGAGCTTATTGAATCTTTTAAGCTTATTGTATCTTTTAAACTTATTGAATCGTTTGAGCTTCTTAAATCTTTCGAATTTATTGAATCTTTTGAGCTCATTGAATCTTTTGAACTTATTGAATCTTTTGAGCTTCTTGAATCTTTTGAACTTATTGAATCTTTTGAGCTTCTTGAATCTTTTGAGCTTTATGAATCTTTTGAACTTTTTGAATCTTTATTGAATCTTATTGAATCTTTTGAGTTTCTTGAATCTTTTGAGCTTATTAAATCTTTCGAACTTATTGAATCTTTTGAGCTCATTGAATCTTTTGAGCTTTATTAAATTTTTGAGCTTTTTGAATCTTTTGAACTTATTGAATCTTTTGAGCTTATTGAATCTTTAGATTGTTGTCATTAAAGTGTATTGAATATTTTAAACTCATTGAATTTTTTGAGCTTAATGAATCATTTTAGCATCTTAAATCTATCTTTTTGAATCTTTTGAGTTTCTTGAATCTTTTAAGCATCTTATATCTATGATTTTGAACCGCATTTTGAATCTTATGAGT